>JAOTAX010047031.1:0-10572 GCA_025629825.1 Erythroxylum guanchezii | reverse complement strand
GAAGGGCAAAATGGACAATTTAGACTCATTAAGGGCATAAAAGGAAGAAGAAAAGAGTGTCTTGCATTTTAAGAAGGAAAAAACGTGAATTTAGAGAGAGGAACAAAAATAGGAGAGAGAAAGAAGAGAGTTTCGGTGGAGAAGAGAGAAAAGAAGAGAAAATATGCTAGGTTTCGATTTTTCTTAGCCTTCAAGAGAGATTTTGGGGTTGTTCAAGAAGGGAAAAAGAAAGAGGAAGATTAGAGTTTCCTCTAGAGCCAGAAACTCTTCACTTGGTGAATAATCAAGGTAAGATCATTTTGAATCTTTTGGATTTTTGGAAGGATTTTAGTTCATGGAGTTTAGAAAATGCATGGGTTTAAGTATGAAGTAAATCACTTGTTAATATAGACTTTACGTACACTATACAAAATGAACAAGAAGGGGGGTTGAATTGTGTATTCTTTTCGTGAATACAAAACCTTTGATATTTCTTGAAAAGAATTTTTTCCGACTATTAAATGAATATCAAAAAATAACTACGTGATTAAATCACAAATAACTTCTATATACTTGCTTAAGAACAATAGAAATTAAAGTAAAGAGTTAGAAGGTAGACACTACGATTTTATACTGGTTCACCCTAAATCTTGGGTCACGTCCAGTCCTTAATGTTCGTATGAGATTTCACTATACTTCTCCAAATTTACAAGTATTCTTTTCTTCCCTTTCAGAGCCTCTTCAGGTCTCTTACACAAAGTATTATTTCTGCTTCTTAGCCTCTTCAGGCTCTTAGCCTTTCCTTTCTCTCACTACAAAGATATTGTGAGCTTTTTGTTACAGTAGAGTTTGCTCTCGTGTATCGCACTTCAAATACATACTTTTTCTATGCAAGTAATCACTTAAAAGCTTAAAGATCAAAAACAGGTTCAATCTTCAACTACGACTAGTATTTATAGCCTAAGTCTCCAACTGCATCTTGATAACTGCTTCTTGTTTATTGTAGAAACCGTTATTCAGTTGAGATCTGTAACTAACTCCACCTGACTAACTGTCCAACGTACTAGAGTATCTCCATCTCTGTATCGTCTGTGTTTTCCTCTTCTTCTGTGTTTTGTGCTTCATCTGTGTTTTCCACTTCTTTCGTGTTTTGCACTTCTTCTGTGTTTTCGTATCTTCTGTGTTTTTCCGCTTCTTCTGTATTTTGCGCTTCTTCTGTGTTTTCCATTTCTTCTGTGTTTTACGCTTCTTCTGTGTTTTCCACTTCTTCTGTGTTTTCGTATCTTCTATGTTTTTCCGCTTCTTCTGTGTTTTTCCGCTTCTTCTGTGTTTTCCACTTCTTCTGTGTTTTGCTACACGCTTAACACACTTATCAAAATAGTTCATTTATTTATATTATTATTGTTATTTGATTGTCATCAAAATTAATAGACGTGAAGGCTTCTTGACTTAACAATCTCCCCCTTTTTTATGATAACAAATAATCATAATTTTAGAAAGATAAAAGTGAATAAACGAATATTATTTAGATAGAGAATAAGAAGACAACAAAAGAATAAAAGATATACACATGTGGAAAAGAAATTGCAGTCAATACTATCTTCATTTTCTTGTCTCTGGTCTCCTCATATACTTTCTTTCTTCTGCTTTTGCTCTTCTCCTATCTTTCTTCTGCTTATCATCTTCTCCCCCTATTTGTTATTAATCAAAAGGCTTTACCGAAGATGTTTCATGATTTCAGAAAACATTCGTTGCATACCAGTGCGGATCAACTTGAGGTCTTCTTCAATAGAAATTCGTAGATGAGCGACTTCCTCATGTAGATCACCCACTGTGTCACCCAAATCATCAACCTTAGTATGAATTTCTTCAATTTCCTTTACTAAGGCTTCTTGACTCCACTGTTGTGTGTGATTAACTTCTTCCAGAACAATAGTAGAATCCTGTTGAGGTGTTCTTGGTGCAAGGAAGTTTGTAGCAACAGATATTTCTGAAGATAAAACATCTAATTCAATGATTTTGATAACAGGAGGTTTGAAAGATTGCTTTCCTTCTGGGAGATCAAGGTCATCAGGTCTAGTTAGTTTTGGAACTGGTTTTCCAAGAAGGTGTAGTACATCTTTAATTGAAGATATAAAACCTAAAGGTCTAAAGTACATGATTAGATGCACAGAAGTCTCTAAGTTGAAGCTAATACCTTCAACTTGATAGTTTTGTACTTTCCTTTCGTCACTCTTCCAATTACTTGGAAAGTTCCATCTGTAGTGAAGCATCCACACTGACTTCCTGATGGTTTAGAAATGTCATGTGAAACATAGATTCCTCTCGGTTGAGCTGCATTGCATGCCTCACCTATATTCCTCACAACTTCTTGTATCTGATCTTCTGTAAGATCATCTATATTCCCTTCAGGATACAACTTCTGTTTCCCTTTGTCTTCATTGCGTACAATGTTTGAAGGTCTAGGTTGTATGTCTGGTACAATCTTGATCAATGTTCTGTTTGATAGTATACCGCTCCTTGGTCATCTGCATTGGATATGGTTCTGACCTTTCATCTCGCAGAACACCATATAACCTTTACTCTCCATGATTCAATAGATGTATTGATCGACTATTGATCAGTATTGGTTCGAATTGTACCTTGACTGTCCTTTTCAAAGGTTCTCTTATAATGATTGAGCTTCTACTTCTAATAAGTACAGGTTCTTCAATCACTTTTAGTCTTAAATCCTCTTTTCTGATACGTTGAGAAGGATTATAATGTGCTGAAGTGTGTTCAACTGACTTTGTCTTTTGTTGAACATCAATTGAAGTATTCTTATTTTTGATTGGTCTTCAGCTTCTTACTTTCTTCTACCAGTCTAGAAGGAGGTTGTTATTGAGGTTTCTTCCTTTCAAACACCAACTTCCTCTTAATTTCTGTTTCTTTAGTCGATTTTGCTAGCTAATCTTGTAAAATTAAGACCAAAGATCTGGTAGCCTGTGGTGCTTTCTTTATCTTTCCAGAGTCTTTATCAAGAGTTAAACCTTTCCCTTTCTTCTGTTTTTGTTGACGCAAGGTTAATAATCTTGGTGACTTTCTTGATTGTTTGGATTTCTCGGAATGAAGTGTCTCCCCCTTTCTTTTCAACGACACTTGTTTGACAGACTGTTTCACTTGGCTTTCTTCTTTGTGTGAAATCGTCTTTGCTTTCATTGATTCATCTGACGATTTACTCTTCTTTTCTTCTATAGACATTCTTCCTATGGATTGAGGTTTCTTCCTTGCGGGAGTAACCTTTTCACTCAAACTGTGTTTGATAATACGCTCCCCCTCAGTCTTTGCTTTTGCCATAGAATCTGTATCCTCCATTTCTTGATTCTTCAAACCCATTCTACTGATGATTGACGCATTAATAATGCTTTTTATGTTCATCTTCATTATGTTTCCTCTATCAAGAAAAATTCCAGAATCTCTAAAGATTCTTATTAGCAGCATACCATACGGTAAGGAATTAGAATCTCTCTTCAACTTCATCATGTAACTCAAAATTAAGTGTGGAAGATTTATAGGTTGATGGTTGAGTAGATGAAATAAGCATTGTTCATTTATCATTGTAATAACATTCTTCAAGCTTGTCCTTGGTAGAACGCAATGAAAAATTAGCGCATGTAGAACCCTAGCTTTCGGAACAAGAGTTGACACCTTCTTGTCCTGTGGGTCACTACTTCCATAGAGTTGTCGATTGATATGTGCTTTTTCTACATTGACTTGAGTCATCCATCTTGTGTTATGAGACACCTTTGGTCCAACACAAGGACATTCACTAACTTTCTCGATTAACTCCAGCGTGACAATAACCGACAATCTATCCACCATTAATGCTAAAGTATCGTCTACTACTTTTGCATTCTTCCAAAACTCATATACTTCAATCAGATAGACTATTTCACGAACCTGAAAGAAATTTTTCCATCCCACTGCATCAAATTTTGGTTCAATGTCCATCTGGTTCTTCTTCAAAGAATCAAAATCAACATGTCTTCCATAAATCATAGATTGCTCCATTTGTGATCTGTAGATAATAAAAAACTAAACACACAGATGTATTTTTCCTCAAAGTAATGAAGTTAGTATTTGAAGATGAGAATGTGAACAGAGAGAGCTTGATATCAAAAACAGAGTAATGAGAAGTTTTGGTGAAAGTTCTGCAAAAAGTCAATTTCAGAGTATTTTAAGAATATTCTAAAGTAGGTGATATTCTAAAGCTTTGAGAGGATTTCCCTCTAATACCTTCTCTTGAAGACATTACCGTCTGTAACTTACCGTTACTGTTCTCTTGAAAATTTACGACTTTTTATCTTCTTTACTAAGAAAATCATCTGGGTCATGACGTGTCAGACAATTGGTCACTCAACACTACCATATTCAAGTTTCGTCTGATTTTTTTGAATATTTCTTCATTCAAAGGCTTAGTGAAGATATCTGCCCACTGATGATTTGTCTCAACAAATTGTAGACTAACAATCTTCCTTTGTACATAGTCTCGTAGGAAATAGTGTCTAACTTCAATATGCTTTACCCTCAAGTGTTGTATTGGATTCTTCGATAGGTTGATAGCACTTGTGTTGTCACAAAAAATTGGGATTTGTTCTTCATGTATTGAATAATCTTCTAACTGATACTTGATCCACAACGTCTGTGAGCAGCAACTTGCAGCTGACATTTATTTAGCTTCTGTAGTAGATAGAGTAATTAAACTTTTCCTCTTACTTAACCAAGAAACTAGATTATTGCCAAGAAAGTGACAACCTCCACTTGTACTCTTCCTATCAATCCTGTCTCCAACTTAATCAGCATCACAATAGCCAATTAACCTAAAATCTTTACCTTTCTCATACATTAAGCAAAGATCAGTAGAACCTGATAGATATTTCAAAATTCTTTTGACAGCAATATAGTGAGATTCTCTAGGATCTGCTTGAAATCTTGCACACAAATATACACTAAACAATATATCAGGTTTGCTTGCTGTAAGGTAAAGTAAAGAACCAATGATTCCTCTCAAAAAGGTTTGATCAACCTTCTTACCTACTTCATCCTTGGATAAAAGGTTTGAAGGATGCATAGGAGTTGATATAGGTTTCACCTTTTCCATTCCATATTTAACCAACAATTCTTTGATATATTTATGCTGATGAATAAAAATCTTTTCTTCGGTTTGCTTGACTTGTAAACCAAGAAAGAATTTTAATTCACCCATCATGCTCATTTCAAATTCATTTTTCATCAGATTCTCAAAACTGGAACATAACTTTTTAGACGATGCACCAAAGATAATGTCATCAACATATATTTGTACTATGATGAAATCATTCTTAATACATTTTCTAAATAGAGTCTTATCTACATGTTCCCTACTAAAACCATTTTCAATAAAAAAGAACTTAGACGATCATACCAAGCTCGAGGAGCTTGTTTCAAACCATACAAAGCTTTACGAAGTCTATAAACATGATCTGGTTTCCTAGAATCTTCAAAACTAGGAGGTTGCTTTACATAAACCTCTTCATCTATAAAGCCATTCTAAAAGGCACTTTTCACATCCATTTGAAAAAGTTTATATCATGACAAATAGCATATGCAAGCAAAATCCTAATAGCTTCTAATTTAGCTACAGGAGCATATGTTTCATTATAGTCTATTCCTTCCTGTTGATTATAACATTGAGCTACTAATCTAGCTTTGTTACGACTTACTCTATGATGGGTCCCGTTTCCAGAGCCCAAACATTCAAAACCATAAGATGTGACCAAACATATTATCCTATAGGATTTTTTTTCCATAAACCCTTAATAGTCTTTTTCCCATATGGGTGGAGTGCCCATAACAATCAAAACATTAACAACCAAACTACATCTCACATTAAAATTTTGAGAATCACAAGCCAAAATCCAATCACATTTCATTAATGAATTCAAAAAGAGTTTATACAAGCTCATTTCATTACAAACTTATTACAAAATACAAAATACCAAATACAAAAACACGTGATACATTTGAATGCTTATGCTTAATGTGATTCTAAAATACAAAATGTCTGAATGAACTTCACTACAAAAGCTTCTAACTATCTTGGAGTTCCAATGCCTTGCAAGGATTGCTAATCTTCTCTTTCTGCACTTGAGGAGGGAAGCGTGGGGTGAGCTACACAGCTCAGTGGCAAACATATACGAATATCCATATAGGCATACATATCTCATAATTCAATCCATCATCACATAAAACAAATAGATATGACTTAGCATGAAAGCGTAACACTCAACTTGCATCATAATTTAAGACATCAAACATGCATCACACTTGACAGTTCCATTATGCAATGCATAGACAATTGGCTCGAGGGTTCCGTGGAACAAAATAGAGAAACCAAAGTTTACTCCGTGAACAAAACGAGTCCATTTTTTGGATCTCGTCAACCACAAGCAGGCAGTCGGGAGAAGGCTTTACGTCAATGTGCACGTGACTTACGAAACGGTTCCTCTCTCTCCCAAACAAAGCACATTATCAATGCTCAAAATCATTTTATCAAAATGATATGTTTTCATACTTTTCAAGCTCTTTCTTCTTTCTCTTCATTTATACAAAATGCCATGACATATCTCAAGGCATAATATTGATCAAAATCATAATTTGATTATATCAAAATATCATGCTTCTTTCACGGTATAACAAAATCAGAATCAACTCATATATTTTCAACAAGTCATTTTTCAAACAATTTAACACATATTCTCACATAGGCAAGAATTTGCCCAATAGTACAATAACTATAACGTATTACCGACCTCATTTCCTTGCTCATGAACTTGCTCCAAAATGCCTCTCTTCTCTTTGCAAACAACCTGAGGTATCACAAGTTCTTCCCTGCTGTATCTTTACTGTGTACTCCGTGAGCTGATCTAATTGAAGTAGGTCTCTATGACCCCTTGATCCTTCACCAAATGAAGAGATTCTTGGCTTAATAGAAGCTCTTCTCTTCCTATACCTTTTTCTCTTCTTGAACCACCTCAATCTTTCTTTTGAAAGCTAAGAAAATTGAAACCCTAGCTTTTTTTTCTCTTCTTTCTCTCTTTCTTTTCTTCTTTTTGTATTTCTCTCTTCTTCATGACACTTGACCTTTTTCTTTCTTAAATCTTCATTCTCCTCTCTTCTTAAATAGCCAGACAACACTTCTTCTTCCAATTATGTCCTTAATGATCAAGAAAATTCCCAATTGCCCTTCCATTTATGCCTTATATCTTTTCATACTGAAGTGTCTTACCAACTATATCTTTGAACATTTTAATACAACTTTTACTTCTAGAAGAATCTTCTCCATTTCCTTACGTTTCTAATGACACCAATATCAATAAATTCGATTAAGAACTCTATAAGTATTTTCTCAAATATCTTCGGACTGTTCTTACATTGAAATAGTACACTATACTTAAGTTTCCTCCCTTTCATACTTTTCCAACTGATACCCTTACTTCGGTTCAATCCATCCTTCTCAAATCAATACTAAATGCTATCAAATTCTATTAAGGGACAGAATGTGTTAAGAAACTATGGGTTCAAGACTCACTTCATTTGGAGTTCGGAGAACAAAGTTATGATTGAAAGAATCAAGTATAGTTTTTGTCCTCAATCATACAGAACCTATCTCGGGACAAATGACATAACTCTCTCTATAGACATCGGATTAAGGACAGATTCAAAGAGAACGTTGGGATCTAAAACTTTTGTGAAGACCTCGAAAACAAATTCTATCATCTAGGAGGTCAAAGATGGAACATACGATACAAGGTGAACAGTACACAGAAGAAGAAGCAGAAGGTCACTTAAGCAGAAAGCAAACGAAGTGACTCTTAAGGTGAAGCAATAAGCAGACGAAGCAAAGCAAACGAAACAAAGCAGACGAAACCAAGCAGACGATTCAAAGTGATCGAAGTAAATAGACAAAGCAGACAAAACAAACAGTAGACCAAGCAAAGCAGATGAATGAAAGAAAACAAACGAATGGCCAAAGGCAGACGAATGGAAAAAACAACGAAGCAAAAGAACAAACGAAGCAAAAGGCAGATGAAACAAAAGATAGACGAAACTCGAGTCAACTTAAGATGAAGCAAAGTTAACTCAAGACGATGCAACTCTTAAGACGAAGCGGGGTTAACTTAAGACAAAGCAAAGTCAACTTAAGACGATGCAATGCTTAAGACGAAGCGAAAGGCAAACGAAGCAAAGGTCTTAAGACGAATGATATCATCACAGATGATATGACGTCAATATAGACGAAGCGAAAGTCTTAAGATGATAGCAAATGAGTAGATGAATGAGGTCAACTTAAGACGAAATAAAGTCAACTTAAGACGATGCAGCGCTTAAGACGAAGTGAAAGGCAGACGAAGCAAAGGTCTTAAGACGATGACATCATCATAGACGATATGACGTCATTACAGACAAAGCGAAAGTCTTAACACAATATAACTTTTATGGACAAATGCATCCTTACAGACGATGCATACTACAGATGAAATGATGTCATCAGATGTCATCACAGACAATACACTCTTAAGACGAAATAACGTCATTACAGACGAAACATCTATACACTTCTAAGCAATTTCCTTTCTAAAGACCATAACTTCCAATCCAGAGGTCCAAATATTACACACTATATATTGATGGAAAGCTAAAAAGATAAGCTCTAACTTTCCAGAAAATAATTTTGACTAATTTATCTTAAATTAGTCCAGTTTTTCTCCTAAAATTAGCACACAATTTCTACTTTATTTACTCCTCATTCTCAACTCAATATCATCCATAAAGAAATTGTAGTCCATGATTAATCATGAACACCAGTAATAGAATATACACATATATACATACTCTTCATCAACTTACTACATAAATTCAACTTCACTTTCACCCTAATTCTTCCCATTTCATATACTCTCATCTATAAAACATCCAAAACATAAATCTATCTACACTTCTCATTTACTACTTCAAATATTCTAAGAAAATTTCGGGGCCCAACAACTCTCCCCTCTTAAAGAATTTAGTTCTCAAAATTCTTACCTGAGTATTAAACCAAATGGAGGAAATGCAGTCTTATGCTTTCCTCAGTCTCCTTAGTAACTTCTTCACTTGAATAGTTCCTTCCAAATGATCATAGTCAAAAGTGAGTGAGTCTTTCAATCACTTATTTTAACCATTCACTTTCTTAACGAGTTCCTCTTTATATTCAGGTTACTCAAAATTTTCCCACTTCCTGTATCGGTAACACCAATACCCGATCATATTGATATCTCTTAACATACTCACATATACCACATTACGAATCTAAGACATCTTTCATCAGCATCACCAACTCATCATAATTTTGTACTGATCAATTCATATCGGATGTAGCTAATCCTTTTTCCTAACCTGAGCACACCTTGGCAAGATGATACTTTCAGAGGCATTCTCTTAGCAATACACATCACTGTAGGGTTAATACACTTAGTTCTTATATTCATGTCACTATATTCCCTATATCCAGTGTTGATTCACCTAACTCATTTATCTTTCTTTACTCAATCTTCCTGCTCAGGTACACACACTTCTTATTTCAATCACAACATATCATTCTTTCAATTCAAACTCAAAATTCCATATTCATTTTCAGTTTCCTTGATAAGATTCATAGATTCTGAGTCCTCAATTTGTACTCTTCTGAACTTTCCATGTAAAACTGCTTTTTACATTCAATGACTAGATGTACTTCATTTTTTTTGCTCAAATCCTATGCTCTTTATTATACTTAACTTGGTAACCTCAATATCTGGATTCGAATTATTTCATTATAAAATTGTCTGTTCAATGTATCAAATTACACCTACCTTTACCAGCATAGCACTCATCTGTACATTCCTCTCAGACTCAATAACTTCCTCAAACTTACAAAATTTGTACATTCTCAAAATGACTCGGCATATCTAATGTCTCCAAGACCTCAAAACAATTACCATCATAACACTTCTAAACCATGTATCAAAATCAATTTAGAAGACTTTAGTTGTCTCATGCCCACCAAAAACCACTTTATACTATTACAATAGATTGTATCTTAATCTTTGATGTAAAACCTCATTATACACTGCAAAATTTTCAAATCTAAATGGCATAATTAACATTGAGGTTGTAGTTCCTCAAAATTCTTCTTATATTCATCATTCATACGATTTACACTTTTTTTCCCTCAAATGTTCAGAAGTATTCATCTTAATTGTTCGAATACATTCAAAGTCTTATCCATGATCATCATCACTAATTGATCTGATTTTTCTTGGATCACTTAAATTTTCAACTTCATGATACTGTCGGGGCATTGATAACTTCAACAGATATAACCCAAGTTTCCCTGTGCCCAAAATTAATTCTAGCAATTCCTTAAGTGACTAATTCCTCAATGAAGATAATATTATCTCATGTCATTTTTAGTTTCCCACTTGACTTCTTTTCTCTAATGATTTTCTCTTTTTATTCAATTTCCTTTAATTCACATCGACTTATTCAAATGCC
>JAOTAX010047020.1:0-10572 GCA_025629825.1 Erythroxylum guanchezii | reverse complement strand
CATTGATTGTAAAATGTGTTTCAATACAGTAGCATTTGGATGCCCTAAACGTGCATGCCACTCATTTACACTTGATTTAGCTGATAAGGCAGAATAGAAAGTTGAGGCTGAAGAGTGGATTGGCCATCTTTGAGGAGGTGCTAGTTTAAGGCTGCACAGGCCATTCTGGAGCAGCCCCTGGAGTAGAGTCCTCCTTGTAGTTTTGTCCTTAAAAACACAACAAGAATCAGTAAACTCAACAACAATATTATTATCTTTTGTCAATTGTGAAATGCTCAATAGATTTTTGGTGATGTTAGGGACATGCAGAATGTTGTTTAACTTGATAGGAGAGATGGAGCAGGAAGAGAGATAGGAAGAGCCAATATGGGTTATAGGAAGTTTAGAACCATTACTAACTGCTAGTTGTTCTTTCCCAGTGTAAGGATTTTGAATGGTGAGATTGGAGAGGTCAGCCATGAAATGGTTGGTGGCACCACTGTCAACATACCAGTTAGGATTAGAGGCAGCATCCGAAGAGCTGTGTGAAATGGACTGATGAGCAATGTAGGCTTGCTGATGTTGCTGATTAGGAGGAGTGGACTGTTGAGTAGTGTTATAAGAGTGGTGGCCCTGCCAATTGGTGTCAAAACGTTTGTAACATTTGAGAGCATGATGTCCTGGTTTGTTGCAAAGCTGACAGAAGATTTTATGAGATCTACCCCCTTGTCCTCTATTTCTCCTGCCACGATAGGATCCTCTACCACCAGTAGAAACATGATTGGAGGGCTAAGAATAAGTTGCCATGTTGGCAGTAGTATTCAGAATAGAGAGTTGAGAATGAGCATGCTGTTGCTCAAGTCGAGTTTCATGCATCATGAGGGTATAAAGAACATCTTGAAGAGAGGATAAAGCCATAGAATTTGTTAACATTACTACGACTGGATCATACTCACTACCCAAACCACTGAGAGCACTGAGGATTAATTCTTGTTCAGAAACAGCATGCCCTGCCACCTTTAGAGAGTCACCAATAGACTTAACTTGTTGAATATACTCAGAAATGGTTGAGGCTCCTTTTTGTAGAGAGGATAGCCTCTGTTTGAGCTGCAGGACCTTAACAGGGGAGGTCTGCGCATATAGGCGAAGTAAAATTTTCCAAAGCTCTTTGGAAGAGCTTGCATGATTCACTTGTCCAATTACGGACTCAACAATAGTGGTGAGCAACCAGCATAACAGTAATTGATCCACTCTCATCCAAGACTTGTGTGCAGGGTTAGGAATGAAAACAGGAGCAGAAGAGTCATGATTAGGAGAGGGAATCAAGGCTGGAGGACATTCATGGTCGGATGAGATATACATCTCCAAATCCAAGGTGCGTATAGCAGCCAACACTTGAGGACGCCAGTTCAGAAAGTTGGTTTGATCCAGCTTTAATGGTAAGTTGAAATTGAGTGTTTTGGCTAGGGCTGAAACATCAAGGGAGGTAGAAGAAGAAGAAGGTGTGATGTTGCTGGTTTCAGTCATAGAAGAAGAGGAAGCCATAGCAGAGTGTAGACGATTAGTCAGTGTGTAGCTCTGATACCATGTAAATTTTGAGAATAATTTGAAAAAACTGACGTAAACTTTATTGTCAAAATATACAGTCAATTTATACAAAAGAATTGATGAATGTTGTCCATTGATCTTAGGTTGTTATGATCCAATGGCTGTAAATCCTAACTGATTCTGACATGTTATTAGTGCACCGGATATTTTGCTATGTGGATATCCTGTACAGATGCATGTGACAGATTGGAATTATCTGGAAGCATGTAGAGTGGGCTTGGGCTTCTGCATGCTCTTGGGTTATTGATTTCGTTGAGTATGTGTTTGGTGGGTCAAGTGAAGAACCGACCCATGACCTTTATCTCCATCATGGAATTAGTAAGTAATTTGGTGATGTTGTATGATACATACATATATATACATAATAATAATAATTATAATAATATATCTAATGTTGTTTTCCATAAAGCTTCCTAAATTCATACAAGAAAAGGGTGGTTATAAATGTTGTATAATTTTATAACCACCCTTTAGTTAAGTTGATTATTTATATATTTGTGATTAATAATATGATTATTCAAGCTTTTTCTTTTTCCTTCTCTTTTCTCATAGAAAACATGAAGGTGGCCGACAATTTGTAGATAGGGGAACGCTTTGTCCAACTTTTGAATGATGTATTTATAATATATATTCATGAATTGCAATTTTTAAATTGAAGGATGATATTGGATCATATTGGACTAAAGCTTGAAGAATTTTGTGCTGGGGCTTAGTTAAATTTTTTTAAAATAAAAATAATATTATTTTATATAAAATTTTCTAACTTTAGACTAGACTGGATCAGATCGGACAACTCTTAATATAGGCTTAAAGCTAAATTTAAAAATGCAGTTAAACACAAAGTCCAAAGCTCGGTTATCTCAGACTGGGCTTGCTTCGATAATACTATTTGAAGCAAAAACTGGGAAAGAATCAAAACGGCAACGGGGAGAAGGAAAAAATGCAAAAGGAGACAGAAATGTTGACAACTGACGCCAGTCTGTATGACACCTTCAGCAGCGCCACGCTGTTGATATTATTGTCTATCATGGCCAAGCTTTTGGGTGCTTTATCTTCACTTCTTATTCATTATATATACGGACATTTGGTCTTGTGGATTGCTTTCAGAATAGAGTTCGGGATCCTCTGTCCAACATAACCCTATTTTATTCTGTCTAACTCCAAAACGACGACGTTTTTGTGTTTAATTTAAGAGACGTTGCAGTGCAAGTCTGACGCAAGTCATTTTAAAGCTGCATACAGGCATGATACTTTTATTTGTTTATTTCAACGTTAACTATACCACTGCACTAATATTTGCACTTCTATTTGCTTGATGATTATTATTTTTGGAATTTTTTAAATATTATTATTATTAGTAAATTTCTTATTAATATTAAATTATTTTTATTATTAGTAGTAAATTCCTTATTAATAATGGAATTTATTATTCTTTATTATTATTATTATTAGTAGTAGTACTAGTAAATTCCTTATTAATAATAAAATTTATTATTATTATTATTATTATTATTAGTAGTAGTAGTAGTAGTAGTAAATTCCTTATTATTATTATTATTATTAGTAGTAGTAGTAGTAAATTCCTTATTATTATTATTATTATTATTATTATTATTAGTAGTAGTAGTAGTAGTAGTAGTAAATTCCTTATTATTATTATTATTATTATTAGTAGTAGTAGTAGTAGTAAATTCCTTATTATTATTATTATTATTAGTAGTAGTAGTAGTAGTAAATTCCTTTTTAATAATAATGAGGAAATGCATCTTATTATTTCATATAATCAATAACTAAATAATTAAATAATTATAAGAATAATAGTAAGTAGAAAAATGATAATTATCAAAAATTTAAACAATTAAATTAATAAGAATAATTAAAGAATCATAATAATTATTAATAATAATATAATGGTGAATAATAATAAGGAATATAAAATTAGTGCAACTTATAATAATTCCTGAAATAAATTCTAAAATAAGAAAATATAAGGAAATTATAATTATCATAATTTAAAACAATTAAATTAATGAGAATAATTAAACTTGCCTATTTTGGAGTAGTATGAATTTATGGTGAATGAGTTGATAGAAATGGAGTAGAAAAACTAGAAGTATAAATTTAAAATGTGGGTTTTTGTAAAAAAATTGGAAGCCTAAATTTTCCGAGAATGAATAGTAATAATGTTGAATTTTCAAGCTAAAACTTTCATGAATTTTCTGAGTTTATCTAGGCAGATTTTGACAAAATTGTCTCATAAAAGTTGTAGATATTTCTTTTAGCTTTCTATTGATATAAAGTATGAAATTTTTGGACTTTGGAGTTGAAAAATATGATATTTAGAAGTCTGTGATATTACATGGAATGGACAATTAGGACAGCTACATTGGTTTGAAATTTTAACCCTTATGGAGGCAAAATTTGCTTTTGAGTCTTTATGGAATTTGTAGGTCTAGAAGTCTTCTTCAAAATGGTTTTTGAATCACCTTAATCCGATATTTGTAGCAAAAGTTATGCCTATTTTACCAAACAGGTCTGGAGAAGAGAAAAGGGAGGAAGAGGGCGAAAGTCGCAATCGCGAGTCCGCCGAAGATGCGCACAGCTCACGATCGCGACGCGTCGTGAGCCAGCCTGAACATGTTTTACTATCTTGGTCATAACTTTTTTGTCCAACCTCCAAATAACCTGATTTTTGAAGCATTGCTCCTAACACATTCCTCTATCTCTCCACAAAAATTTATAGCTTTTGCTTTTGATTTGAAAAAGATTGATTGAATCTAAATGAGGGGATCAGTGGGAAGAGTATGAGTTAAATATTTTCACTGAACATGCTTTAGTATTTCGGTGATATCTTGATCTGTAGGATTCCAAATAAGATGAATTTTAATTTGGAGTAAACCAGAGATATAGGCCTACATATTGTCTCAAGAAGTCGAATTTCAATTCTTTCTCTAAGATATTGAATTTTTAGATGGAAGTTGTACATAACACATTGTTTTTGAATATGGATAACCCGATAATGTTTGAGGCATATCTTCCAAATTACTGAACCAAATTGAGTGATTTTAGTGTCAATGGAAAGATAAGACATAGAGGAACACTTTTAAAGAGAGAGTTTGACCAAATTACCTCATTTTCACCTTTTGATTGAACGTGAATAGTAGACCTGAAAGGGGAATCTAGGAAAAAATCTGAAAGTGATTTAATGAATTATGAATTGTGATTTAATGGTTTTATTGAGGTATAAACCTAAGTATAAATGATACTTAGATGAGTTTTGATATGAGATTGATTTTGTGATGAAATTGATGGCTAAATACCTGTGTTTATCATGAACATGCATTGTACAAAATTCATTTCATACATATGCATTATTGAATACTTATAATTGTACATATTGTGATATATATGTATGTTGTTTAAAATAGAGGATCAAATTGAGCACCATCCTCCAGACGTTCTTGGGACTTCGAGGCAATAACTTCGGGAGCAACTTGTGAGTAACCTAGATGGTCTCACTCATGTTTTAACTCTTTACTTACAACATTCAATTCCTCATGCTTAATCTATCATTTCTAGTTCAATGCCCATCTTTTATTCATTATTCTAACTCCCTTTCAACTCAACATCATCCATAACCAAATTATAGCCCATTATCGATCATAAACACTAATAACAAAACATACACATACATGTGCATCCATCGTCTATTTTCTACACATATTCAACTTTATATCCTTTTTCATTTCACTTCTAGCTATCACCTTGATCCTTCACATTTCAAGACACCGCATTAATTCCTTTCTTTAACTTTAGACACATTTTACATCATCACAAAAACACCCAAAAAGATTCACATCATCACAACTCCAAAGTCCAAAAATTTCATCCTTTATGTCAATGAAAAGCTAAAAGAAATATCTTCAACTTTTATGAAGACAATTTGTCAAAATCTGCCTAGATAAACACAGAAAATTCATGAATGTTTCAACTTAAAAATTCAACACTGTTA
Source organism: Erythroxylum guanchezii (assembly GCA_025629825.1). Taxonomy (NCBI): domain Eukaryota; kingdom Viridiplantae; phylum Streptophyta; class Magnoliopsida; order Malpighiales; family Erythroxylaceae; genus Erythroxylum; species Erythroxylum guanchezii. Next base: position 4,973 of record JAOTAX010047020.1, on the reverse strand, counting down.
CTATTCATTCTCAGAAAATTTAGACTTCCAATTTTTTTTCAAAACCCCACATTTTAAATTTATACTTATAGTTTTCCTACTCTATTTCCATCAACTCATTCACCATAAATTCATACTACTCCAAAATAGGCAAGTTTAATTATTTTTATTAATTTAATTGTTTTAAGTTATGATAATTATAATTTCCTTATTTTTTTTATTTTAGAAATTATTTCAGGAATTATTATAAGTTGCGCTAATTTTATATTCCTTATTATTATTCACCATTATATTATTATTAATAATTATTATGATTATTTAATTATTCTTATTAATTTAATTGTTTAAAATTTTGATAATTATCATTTTTCTACTTACTATTATTCTTATAATTATTTATTTATTTAGTTATTGATTATAAAAAATAATAAGATGCATTTCCTCGTTATTATTAATTTTGTTCTTGATAATAATAAGGAAAAAATTATATGCTTATTTTCGCTAATTCCTTATAATCAGTTTTAAGTCATAAATTATTTAAGAATTATTATAATTTTTTCTAATTTTATATACGTTATAATTATCATCATTTATATTATCATTAATTCTTATTATGTTTCTTTAATATTTCTTATTAATTTAATTTTTTAAATTATGATAATTCATAATTTTCTACTTACTATTATTGTTATTATTATTTAATATATTTAATATTAATTATATTAAATAATATTATTAAATTCCTTATTTTAATTAAGTTTGTTCTTGATAATAATAGAAATTAAAATAATTAATAAATGTAATAATCATAACGAATTTTATAATAATAATAATAATAATAATAATAATAATAATAATAATAATAAATTTTATTATTAATAAGGAATTTACTAATAATAATAATAAGAAATTTACTAATAATAATAATAATAAGGAATAATAAATTTTATTATTAATAAGGAATTTACTAATAATAATAATAATAATAATCTGGAATAATAAATTTTATTATTAATAAGGAATAATAATAATAATAATAATAATAATAATATTATTATTATTATTATTATTATTATTATTATTATTTAATACTAATAAAGAATTTAATAATAATAATAATAATAAATTTTCCAAAAATAATAATCATCAAACAAACAGAAGTGCAAATATTACTGCAGTGGTATAGTTAATGTTGCAATAAACAAACAAAAGTATCATGGTTGCAGGCGGCTTTAAAACGGCTTGCGTCAGACTTGCACTACAGTGTCTTTTAAATTAAACACAAAAACGACGTCGCTTTGGAGTTAGACAGAATAAGAAGGGGTTATGTTGGACAGAGGATTCGAACTCTTAAGAAGAATAGGACCGCCCAAACCCTGGATTGGAAGCCGAATCATTACCTCAATAAATGCAGTTGGTACGAGATTAGGACTCTCTTTACCACCTTTGTGGTCAGTTAAGATGAGTTCAACTTAAGACCACGAAAATAGGGTCCAAACATAAAAATCTCGTAGGAATTTTGCTTGAATTCAATTTTAAATATTAAAATTTAGTTAAGTTTGAGTGTTGGTTAAAATTTGATTTATTTATTTTACTTGCGTATATACACACACTAAACTAGTCCAATTCAAACTTAAATTTAGTTAAGTCTGAGAATTGGTTTGAATTTGATTTATTTATTTTACTTGCATGTATATACACAAACTAAACTAGTCCAATTCAAACTTAAATTTAGTTAATTATAATTTGGTTTGAAAATTTTGAATTTGATTTATTAATTTTGCTTGAATATATACACTAAACTAGTCCAATTAAAGTTTGAAATTTAATTAAGTTTGATTTGATTTTAATAAAAATAAAAATAAATATTTATATTTATATTAATTAAATTTAAACTAGAGTTTAAATTTAAAATTCAATTAATTGTTACTTTTAAATATTACGAAGTATTAGATAAACTAGTATCAATGGATTTCAATAATTGTTTAAGAAAAGCTGTTAATTTAATTTTAATTATTAATTTACTAAGTAATTTATTTTAAAAATTTACATATAACAAACTATTACTTATTTTATGTAACAAAAAGATAATAATAATAATAATAATAATAATAATAATAATAATAATAATAATAATAATAATAATAATAATAATAATAATAATACAATTACTAATTTAATAGTTAAATTAACTATTAATTGAATTAAATAAATTAGAATATATTTAATATTAAAATTAAAATTTGAATTTCACGACAGTTACTATCACTCACAACAACTAACGGAGACGATGCCTATCGAGTGGATATTTTAGGACAACTTCTTGCATAATGGCGAGTTTTTCACAAAAGATAAGTCTTAAAATGAGACTACTATTATACCAATTTCACGGCGTTGCTATCACAACAACCGGAGAGATAATGCACCAAATCAAACTTTCAAAGTACTTTTAATAAAAAAAATTACACAAATATCTATTTTTTAATTATTAAATTTTACGATACTAAATCAACTTTTTGAAATGCTTTTAATTCAAGTATTAATATACATTAAAGGAAAATTATTTCCTCTCCACTTTATATTTAAATAGTTACATAGGTTTTAAGACAAATGTATCGAGGCATAGTAAAGAAAGTATTATCCAATTTGACATATATGAGTCAAATCAATTTAATTTAATTTGGATTACAATTTGATCGTTGATTAAAAATTCAATGGCTATGTATACAATTGTATATAAAGCAATTGATATTTAAACATGATTTATATCACCTATTTTTGTGACTCTGAGCTTATCATGTTTTACGAGTATCAATCCATCCAATTTTTATAAGTTTTATTTATTGACTAGATAAATGCCAATAAAACATGGCAGGTAGAATAATAAGAATAGATGATTTATTCCCATTCAGACAACTCTTCACATCTTGGGAAGACTGTTTATATTGCAAATGTTCCAAAGATTTCGGGAAGGAAGAATATCAAAGAATTTTGAAAATTGGCTAATCATATAATAATTTGAGATTAATTAACTATTTAAGTATATATGAGATTATTTAACTAGTATATTTAGCACTCAGGGCCGGGTGTCAGGGCACCACGTCCAGAAACACTCAGATCAGTCAGGCGGCGGCAACAAATCCTGATGTAGCGGCTGTCGCGGCACTTGTGCTACAACGAATGGGCTTGCGATTACTTGCCACCCTTCCATCGACACATCATGATTCTCAGACCCATCATCCAAAACCCTAGCACAGACGAGCTACCCCCTCAAAACCCAAATAACCAAACGCAATATTCACATCCAAATGATCAATCACAACAATCCCAAAACCGAGATCAAGAAGCGTAGAGTGTAGCCCTAGAAGACAACGCGGGAAATAATTCACATCCTCACATCCAACACCCCCTAAACATGAATCCCGCACTACAACAAATCTCCCTCACCCAAAGACAAATAGAGGAAGAGGCCGATCTACTGATTCGCCAAATTTTACGATCTCAGACGGAACAACAACAAACCCCCGCTCGACAGATAGGTATAATGGCCAATCGCCATTCTGCTGAATCTCTTGAAAAAATCGTGGACGATCGAATCAATAAGGCCATGAATTCCCGTCCGGATCAGTCGTCTACACAATACCGCTCTCCTTTCATTCCGGAGATCCTGGATAGCCTTCCAATGATCGGTACTAAGATACCAACGCCTGAGAAATACACAGGAAAGATCGACCCCCTCGACTATCTTTAGCATTTCCAATCGATGATGAACCTGCATTGCATTCCCGATGCTATTCAATGTAAGGCTTTCTGTACAACCTTCCAAGAAGGAGCCCAACGATGGTTTAATAGTTTACCCCCACATTGTCTCACCTGTTTTGAGGATTTTAAGCTGCTATTCCTCAACCAATTTGCTACAAGTAAACGGCCACAGAAGACTGCCTTGGAAGTGATGCAGTTGACCCAAGGAAGGAACGAAAGTTTACGGGAGTTCATCACTCGGTTTAACAATGAAGCTGTTGAAGTCCCTGACCTCACCTGCTCGTCCATGTTGGCTGCCCTTATGAGTAACACGAGGGATGAAGAATTCAAGAAGTCATTGGCCCTCGATCAGCCCAAGTCTATTCAAGAGATAAGAAATCGGGCGGATAAATATATCCAGCTCGAGGAAGTGTTGAAAAACACAAAACGTAGAGCAGATGACCGCTGGCCGAGTGGCAGAACAGATGATTCACATAAGCGGCAGAATGATCAGTCTAGCTGGAGAAAGCCGATCGACCGACAGGACCAACGACGCGAATCCTTCACCCTGTTCAACAGACAGTATGCGGAAGTATTGGAGGTCATGAGAGTTGAAGGGGAATCACTCCGAGAACCTAATAAGTTGAGAACTCCCCTCAAAAAACGGGATTCCACTTTATATTGTCGTTTCCATAGAGATTTAGGTCACGACACGGAGGATTGTTGGGACTTAAAGCGAGAAATCGAGCTCCTTAACCAAAGGGGGCGGCTAGGTAGATTTTTGAAGTATGAAAAAAATGCCGAATGGGGTAATGAAGGTAGGGGTGGTCAGTCTGACAACTGCCGAAAGCCTTGGAAACAAAATAACATGAACGATGGAGGGAGGTAGACCAAGCATACGGATGACCGACGCGACACGAGAGGACAGTCCAGGACTAGAGATGACAGAAATGTCGGACAGCAGGATGACCGACCGGTTAGGGTAATAAACATGATTTTTGGTGGTAGCGCAGTAGGAGGGTCCACCGTTAGAGGAAGGAAGAGGTATGTGTAAACGATCTAGAAGGGGGGTTGAATAGATCTTTAACCTTTTTCGTAAATCTCTACAAAAAATTAGAAGTTAGTACACACAAAATAATTTAAACAAAATTAGATATAAAGAGTAGGGAAGAAAAACAAACACTGTTTTTATAGAGGTTCGGTGCTAAGACCTACGTCCTCTACCTAAGCTCCCACTTAGGATTTGGCAAACC
>JAOTAX010046963.1:0-10577 GCA_025629825.1 Erythroxylum guanchezii | reverse complement strand
CTTTTAAGTCAAGTTATGATAATCAAACTCTTGTTGAAGTTATCTATAAAAGATTGAATTAGCTTTATTCCCAGATAGTCACGGCCACACCACAACCTCCACACAACAAATTGGCCTTATTTTCTTCAGACAGTCTGGCATTTGACACATCCACATCCTTTGGCTATTTGTTCTAACGAGTTAAATTTTGATGGCGTAATCAAAAGCTTTGTTCCAGTGAAAATGGCAAATTCACATTACTTGCAGTTGTAAAGAGAAAAAGAAAGTAAGCATAATATTTAGATGTAACTAAGCACATCAAAGCTATATGTACATAAACACAAGGTAATAATCAAAAGGAATTTTAGTAAAGTGGGGATAGGGTTAAAGTTTTGTCAGGGAAAAATTATAAGCTAAAACCACACATATTCAATAAGGCATTCAAATAAAATATAGGGCTATGAATGTGACCAACTATTCATCTATCTATCTGTATAATATGGTTGCAAATATTCTATTCTTATTTTTTAATATACTTTTTGATTTCTTAATTTTTCATTTTATCGAAAATAATCATAAATTGGTAATCATAAAGCTAAATTAAGCTGAATACAAAATGAGTAGCTTGGAAAACAAAAGTCACATCAAATTCCACAAATAGCTTATGATACCTTATTAAAAATGTAGTTGGGTGATATGATATATAATAGGATAGGTTTGTGATATGAGTTTAAAACAAAGAAATGAATTTTAAAAATGGGTCTAAGGGTTGAACTAAGGATAATTAAGTAAGGTGGTTTTTAAAGTTAAAGTGGCTAAAACAAGAAAGACCTTTATCATATTTAAGTATAAAAAATTGTAGTAATTCGATTTAGTTCAATGTAAGTTTTAAAGGTATCCAAATGACAAAGAATCAAATACCAAAAGAAAATGGATAGTTATAAGATGCTTCTATCCCATCTGAATTCCATCCCTTTTTTGTCTACAAGGCAAGTAAAACGCAGAAAACCTAAAGAAAATTGACAAACATAAATGAAATAAAACAAAACAAAATAATAGATAAGATTAGGCTGCCTCCTAAGGGTATTTTCATTTAACATAATTGGTCAATGGTGTAATCATTCATTCGTTAGGATTAGTTTCCTTTATCTTAAAGCATCTTGTGATAACGAATTAATGAAACCAGTTGAAAATATAGGACAATCTATATTAGGAGATTTAATAATATCATGATTTTGAAATTTAATCATATCCCCCATCAAACTCCATTGTCATAGCTTTATTGTGCATATTAAGTTATGTCCTTACTATTGTCATAAATGGTCTCTCTAACAAAATGGGTACTGATTAATCATCATTTTCTATATCCAAAACATAGATTTCAGTGAGAAAAATTAATTTGAAACAAGCACAAGAATGTCATTTACTAACCTCTTGGGATATGCATTAGACCTATCTGTCAGTTGAATCACCACTCTTGTCATTTCCAATGGTTCTAATTTGAGAGTTAAATAATTAGAATAAGGCATGACGGTTATGGATGCACCTAGATCTAACACTGCCTTTTCTATTTTAGTATCACCAATAGTGCAAGGGATGAAGAACATAATTGGATCTTTGCACTTCTCAAGAAAATTTTTTCGAATTATTGTTGAAACATTTTCATCTGCTTTAATTTTCTCAGTTCTTTTCAACTTTTGTCTTCCTTTTATTATACAAAGTTCTTTCAAGAATTTAGCAAATCTAGGTACTTGTTTAATTGCATTGAAATGGGAGATATTTACCTCACGCCTTTGGAATGTTGCTTATAAGTCAACATCACGCTCTCGTCTCTAGTTATCCTTTAATTCTTTTAGAGAAGGAGGAAGTATAGCTAGGGGAGGAGTATGTAACTCATCCTCAGATTCTAGTTTAGCCGAATCAGGTGCTGGAAATAGATTTTTCAGCTTTATTTTGATCTCTTTAGGTGCAAGTTGCATATCACATTTTGTCCCTACCTCCTTACCACTTCTTAAAATTACAACACTTACATTTTTTCTAAGATTCGTCACTATTTGGAATGGTAGTTTGTTGCTATTCTAGACTTCTAAATGAATAATGACAATGAACATCTCTCCCGTTTGAATCTTTAAATTTTTTATACTTGACTGAGTCTCTTGTTGAAATTTGAGAAAGTTAGTAGCCGAGTTTTTAACTATTTCTTCAAGAGATAATTTAAAGCTTTAACTGGATGTGATTGTTGTCTTGTTTGGTTGGAATGAAGAGAAGGCCTATATGGCTGATTATATGCTGTTGACTGGTTTGTTTGTCCATCTCCCCCACCTTAAGTTTGGATTGTTTCTCCAATCGGGGTTATATGTGATGGTAGAGGGAATACAATTATGTTGAGGTTGTCCCTGAAAATTAGCCATGTTTACTTGCTCTGTGAAGCCATCTTGAAATGTCAAACAAATTTAAGTTGGATATGTTTACTTGCTCTGTGAAGCCATCTTGAAATGTCAAACAAATTTAAGTTGGATGCCCTTAAACTGAAAAAATTTCATATACCTTTGCTGCTTCCATTTTTCCTGTTGCTAATTAATGAACAAGTGCAGTAAGATCATTCGTACATTTTTCAATAGAAGAAATGTTTACCTCGTTAATGTGTTAAGTTGAATAGTACATCCTAATATTGAATTGTTAGGAGTTGGATGCCATATTAGTGATCAACGTGTGCGTCTTATTGGTGTTTTGTCAACAAGTGCTCCTCTACTAGCGGCATCGATGATAATCCTTTTAGTGGGTAAAAGTTCTTTGTAAAAATATTGAATTAGGAGTTGTTCGCTAATTTGGTGGTGCATAATACTAACGCATAACTTTTTAAAACGCTCCCAATACTCATATAGTGATTAGTTATTATGTTGGCGAATGCCACAAATCTCCTTTATAATGCTCGTAGCCCTTGAAGCTGGAAATAAAATTTTCAAAAATTGGTTCTTCATTTCGTTTCATAAGGTGATACTAGCAGGTCGTAAATAGTATAACCAATCTTGGGCATTATTCTTCAAGGAGCATGAGAATGCTCCCAATTTAATTTGTTCTTCAATAACACCATTATGTTTCATTCATGTGCATACGACATGAAAATTCCTAAAGATGCTTATATGGAACCTCACCTGCAGTACCACAAAAAGTTGGCAACAAATGAATTAAACTATATTTTAATTCAAAATTAACATTTGCATCAAATTAGGAAAAGTTTTAATAAGGTTGTTGGTTTAAATCTAGTTTGATGAGTTATAGTAGCATTCGATTGTTCACCCTAATTTTTGTTGTTTCAGTGCTTGTAGTGTTGCATTATTTTCGAATCTTTATTTCTTTCCTTAATTTTTTCTTAGTCTTTTGGATCTCTGGATTATATTATAAATTAGCTTAATTCGAAGATATTGTAACGAATATACAAACTTAGAATTCCCTGGCAACCATGTCAAAATTTGGTAGAACTGTTGTAGGAACTAGGGATGGTAATGGGCTGACCCATGTCAATTTTTTAAAAATTAAAAGTATAAAACAACATCTTTGTTTAATTGAGTCCGAGCCTAGGTTGCCCATTCCCAAATCTACCTAAGACCCAACTTTTATAAGTAAAATGATGATGTTCTGCTTAGAAAAGTTGTGCCTCGAGCTGGTCTAGGCCTGAACAACCCACAGGATGGCATAATTGAAAACATTTGAGTATGGGCCCATGTGCCTACCCATTGTCATCCCTAGTAGGTACCCAAAATTAATTCTTAGGTTCTTGTAATTAAACAAACTTAATATAAAAAAGTATGAGTCTATCCCATAAGGAATTCTAGCTTGCCAATCGTTACGAAAGTAAGTAATTAACAAAAGAGGTTGTGAAATTTTGTAATAAAGAAAATAAAGGAAGTAATAAAATGAGAGTTTTTAATAAGCAAACCTTGGTTTACCGTCGCTTTCACCCTTTGGAACTACGATTGATCACTGGTACCAAATAATGATTTTATCAATCATAAATTTGATGTGATACTATATATCGAACATTTGTAGGGTTAGTTAATCGAAAATATATAATTTAATTAATTTTTATTACTTAACAACCTTAGATATGATCTAAAATTTAAATAATAGCTTTAAGAAAAAAATTGAAGCAAGACAAACACAACATCAACGATATCATTTAATCTAGTTGATGCTTTTTCTAAAAGAATTAATTTATGACGCAACAAATTAAAACTCCTAGTTGCTACATGTGATTAAAAGACTTGAACTTTGACCTATTCAAACTTTTATTTGGTAAATGATTATTTTAGTCAATAAATTAATCGCGTGCATTAGACATTAATAAATAATAATAAAAAAATAAAAATATAGAAAACAATTTAATATATGAGTAAAACTTTTATTCGGTAATGGAAGTTGGACCTGGTTTTGGTTACAACTGGGTAGACTAAAGTTCACTTATTTCGCATCCTTGTATTCAGCATTTGAGTAATAGAATTCCTCTAAATATAAGGGTCTCTTCCCTTCTTTGTAATGGCCAATGACAGCGTACTTTCAAAGGTTTCAATACTATGGCTCCCATTTTACCTTCTATTCTCGATGTGCTACGAGATGATGCCATCTTGTGGAAGTTGGAAACTAATGGGCGGTTCACCAACAAGTCTTGTCGTCTAGTACATACTAGGGGATTAACTACGGTACCTTGGTCTTCTCTTTTATGGCATAATTTTATCTCTCCTAAGCCGTCCTTCATATCGTGGCTCGCTATCCTCAATAGACTCAAGACTAAACTTCGTTTGCATGGAAATGTCGACACTACTTGCTCTTTGTGTAAATAGGAAGTTGAAGATCGTGATCACCTCTTTTTCTTGTGCTCATACTCAAAAGTGATCTGGAGCATGATCCTACATTTGTTACCGGGAACGGGCTCTCCCTACTCTTGGGACCACGTTTTTTCTTGGGCTATTAGATACTCCAAGAGGGTTATCCTAATGCTATCATCTATCAAGGCGCCTTTCTTTCTACCATCTACGACCTTTAGAAGAAGCGTAACTCGTGATTATGCTCATAAGGAAACTGGAGCCTATCGGGTTACGAAGAACATAATTAATTGGATTCGATATTCTTTAATAGCAAAAAATCTGCACACTACCTTATCTTTAAATAAGTTGTTTTAGATTTGCTTTCTTTTGTTGTGTATAGTCTTGACTCATTGTAATGTTGGTTTAGATATATATTTTCCTTTTATTTTTCCAAAAAAAAAGAATAAAAGACTTAGCCAATAATTGTCATTTCTATCACTAGAAGTTGAAGAAAAACTACTCTAATGTTGACTAAAGAAAAAAGAAAAAAAAAGAACTTGAGAAATTGGAACATGTAGCTGGAAATTGGATGATTTGCTCTTCACATCTTGGATCTATTTATAGCCTTCAAAACCCATGTGAAAAGCCAAATCTGGCCAAGATAAGGTTTTAAACCAGTTTGAATATGTTTTTCTCTTGTAGATTTGAAGTCTTGAATTTGCAATTTTTACTGAGTGTGCCTATGCTTAAGATCACGACATACTGCTTCTTTTTCTTTTCTATATTTCACTTTGATTCTCATAATCTGATATCAATATGCAAAATAAAATGTTTTGGTAGCGCAATCTCCTTAATTCCACTTAATAATTTGTGATTTTGCTTATTTATTTTAAACTTTAAAATTTGGATTAAGGTTTAATCTTTTTCTTAAAAGAATTGAATTTGAGCACACTAAAATAATATTTTAAAGGATTTTAAATAACTTTTATTGCTTAACAACCTTAGATACAATCCAAAATTTAATTAAATAATAACTTTAAGAAAAGAAAGACCATTGAAGCAAGACAAACACAACATCTACGGTAACATTTAATCTAGTTGAATGCTTTTTCTACAACAACACCCAGTAGAAATCCCTCTGAGATGTGAGGTATGGAGAGGTTTAGTAGTACGCAGCCTTACCCCTAACTAGTAGAAAAGTTGTTTCCAAAGTTGAATGCTTTCTCTAAGAGAAATAATTTCTGACGCAACAAATTAAAACTCCTAGTTGCTACAGGTGATTAAAAAACATGAAATTTTACATATTCAAACATTAATTTAGCAAATGATATTTCAACCAATAAATTAATCACGTGCATTAGACATTGATAAAAATAATCATAAAATAGAAGTATAAAATAGCAATTTAATATATGAGTAAATGAAATACTTCAATATAAGAACTAATTTCCTCCCAATCTTTAAAGCTCCAAAATGGCTTCCACTTCGTTCAACCAAGAATAAAAGATTTAGTTAACAATAGTCATTCCTACCACTAGAAGCTTCTACTCTAATGTTGACTAAAAATAAAAGAACTTTGAGAAATAGGAAAATGTAGCTAGAAACTGGATGATTTGCTTTTTCACATCTTGGCTCGATTTATAGTCTTTAAAACCCATATGAAAAACCCAAACCTAGCCAAGATAAGGTTAATCACTTTTAATATGTTTTTCTCTTGTAGATTAGAAGTCTTGAATTTGCAATTTTTACTAAGTGTGCCCACGTCTAAGATCACATCATATTGTTTTCTTAGACTTCACTTTAATTTGATTCCCATAATCTGTTATCAAATGCAAATTAAAATGTTTTGGTAGCCTAATCTTCTTGATTCCCCTTAATAATTAGTGATTTTGACTATATTCAAAATTTTCAAATTTGGATTAAGGTTTAATCTTTTCCTTAAAAGAATTGAATTTGAGCACATTAAAATAAGATTGCAAAGGATTTGAATGCTAAAAATTAGGCAAAATTATGGCACATCACTAGAGTTATAGTAGTCTATTCTGGCTAAGATGAAAGGGAAGGTATGCTTACTGCCACATGTGCCTAACGAAAGTACCAGAATGTGAACATAGCATTCCTGTCAAAATTTAGCAACTACAGGCTCCTGAAATCAACTTATCAAGTCATTGTGATCCAGACAGCTATTCTTTACAATTAGCTAATGACGCTAGGAGTGTTGCATACTAACTCTAGATTAACTTTCTCGGCGGTTTGTCAAGTTCCTGTCCACTAGGAGATATCGTTTTGGATGGTATAGACTTTGACATCGAAAGAGGCGAACGACACTATGCTGCTCTTGAACGTAGGTTTTCAAAGTTAAAAATGGAAAAAGGAAAGTTTATTTAACAACAACACCACAATGTCCATTTCCAGACTATTTTCTCAATGGTGTACTATCAACTAGATTATTTGACCATGTCTGGATATATTTCAACAACAAGCCCCCGTTCGATTATAGTTCCAGCAATCCTGACAATTTTAAAAACTCCTGGACAAAATGGACATCAACTATTCTTGCCACAAAGTTCTTTGTAGGGATCCCAGCTTCTCATGCAGCTGCATATGATAGTTATGTGCCCTCAAATGTTCTCAACATACAAGTTCTACCTTTAGTAAAATCTTTAAGTATGGTGGTGTGATGCTCTGGGATAAGTATAACGTTGATAAGATCGTGGCTACAATTCCAAAATTACGAGTATTGTGTATTTTAAGTAGAGGTGTCTTGTGGTCCAAAATCAAAGAGCAAACTCAGAATTCTAACCAGAGTCTTAAAAAATAAAACTCACTCCTTTTCATCTATCTACTTGATATATTTGATATGTTATAATGGCATCCACTTCATAAATTTTTGGTAAAAGGTAGCAGTTCTTTATGTGTTGCTCTAAAATTCCTAAACCACAATCTAGACAAAAATTTCCACAATTACATCCTTAATTAAAAAAATTTCATTGGTCTAAAAACTATTATTCATCATTAAAATTTTTTTTTTGTACAAGCATAATCATCCCAAACTGTAACATTTAAAAGCATATACAATAAAACAAATTGATTTGCCCACCTAAAATCTACAATGTTAATCATGTGCAATGAAATTATCAACATTCTCTCTATCTTTTAAAAAAGTATAGCAGCAAAAGGTGAGTTTTCTATTCAGTAAAGGTAACATGACCGTATCCTTAAAATCAATTAAATCAACACACATTGAAACAATATATAATATATAAGCAATACTCAATAAACATCCATAATAATATTATTATTAATTTTTAATACTAATTATTTTTTTTGATAAATTACTAATTATTTTTAATTACTACTATTTATGTTTTACCTCTTTATTAGCTGAATTAACCGGGTCATGCTTAACCTAATAGGCTTACATTTAATAGTCTGTCAATTCATTTATACTTATTATAATCGCCCACTAAGTGAAAACGTAATCAAATATGTAAATATTGGTATAGGGTTCCTCAATCCGTTAATCTAATTTAGTACCTTAGTATCATTCTAGTATCTAGCTATTAACACAGGATATTCCCAAGACGCAGGATACTTTAATGTCATTTTGATACCTAGGCATTGACAAAGGGCATCTCCAGGAGCCAAAATGCCCTGGTGTTTGCTCCACGGACAAGTACCTAGCCATAACTCGCTTATATTTCAATAACTCATTAATCTACGACTATCGAATATAGTCTATTCTAGGCACTACAGATTCACAACTTTCACAGTCTATCCTCAAACAATTATAGACCATTCTCTATCTAATTTCGTGAACATACTTTATCTTATCCTAATATTCTTAATTATATGCATAGCTGAAAATTATAAATATAATATTTTTGCCAAATTATCAGGCAATACACATCATATCATGTAATAAAATATAAATACTGAACATTTTGTTCCTTGTCAATTATTTATTAATAAATAAAAATTTTCAAAATAATTCATATATTTAAAAATCTATATATTTAATTATTAATCATTAATTTAAGTAATTACTAATTCAAAATATGATTCACCATCAAATAATTTATTAATAACAAAAATTTACAAATTTTTGAACCGTACATAATTATAAGGGTGTAATTTAAGGTTATCCTTACTTGATTTTCAGACTTAACTATTTTAATTGATCCAATCTACTCCTTAATCCATCCTTCGGACCTAGACATTTATAAAATTCTATTAGAATTTATTTTTAAAAAAATTTCAAACCCAATTACACTTGGTAATCCAAAGTTACCTCTTTTTTACCCCTTTATTCTTATTTAATAAAAATATCCTTACTTTATCTTACCACCATAATTACTAAAATACCTTTAATTATTAAAATTTCTATTTTACCCTCACATTTTTTATTATTACTAAAATACGCTAAGAATCAAATTCTAATTTTATCCTTAAATATTCATATTTCCTATTTTGTCCCTTAATAAATCTTAAATTTTCCTAAAATTTTCTTCTTCTTCTCCCTTTTCTCTTCTCCTAACTCCTCTTTTTCTCATCTTTTCAATCACTTTTTCTTCATTTTTTTCAATTTCATCAAAATTGTTATCACAAACAATTAGAATATAATTCCAGCTAGAAACTAGTTTAAGATAATAAAAAATCACTAATAAAAGGGAAGTAATTTTGCTAAACATCTTACCTATATAAAGTTTTATACCTTTCTAATGGATTTTTGCTAATCTCTATAATTTTCTGTCTAACCTACTACAAAATAAACAAAATAAGGAAATAGAAGAGAAAAGCTTCACATGAAGGAGAAAGACAATTACCACTTGAAAATATGGAAAAGAAGAAGAAGAAAAATGGAACATTAAATTTCATCAAATTCAAACTTTTCAGCCAATTCAAAGCTCAGTTAAGATTAGATATTTTAATTTCACCCCTTTCGTATATTGATTTTCGATTGTTACTAAAAATTTTCAATTAACTATTAACAAATTAAAATTTACTAAAATATATTTTGTTTTCTTTAATATAAATAAATCCTTATCATAATAATGTGAAATTTTCTAATATTTTATTAAAATTTCAAACACAAAGATACTTTTATTAATAAGTTTTAACATTAATAATTAAATTTATAAATACTATAATATTCCATAATTTAATTTTATCATAACAGAAAAGTTTGGAAAAGTTACTAATATCTATCTAGCATTTGGGGCCAAGGCTCCTGGCGGTCTACACTTGACTGGAGTTCATAGTTCGTGGCTTGTAGTAATTCACAGCTTGGAACTAGGAAGGTTCTATGCATTGGGCGTGAATTCATCATTCAGAGACCCTGCATCTTCAAACCTGAAATGCAGTTCAACCACCCCGTATACGCCGGTATTGTATGTCTTTAATATTGTATGACTTTCAATGTGAACTTATTAAACATTAGCATAAATTTTCTCATTTTTAGCCAAACCTACAGACAAGTTAAAGAACTTGGAAATTTCTCAGCTTGACGGATTGAACGAGTGAGGACAAGTTCAATGGAAAATTTAGTCGAACAACACGTAAACTTAGCTCAGATTGTGCATTATAAAAGGTCTTGTGGATGTCCCACAAGTTATAAAAGGGTTCCCAAAATGCACGTCTTGTAGACTTTTCCCACAAGTTTATTTCCACAAGCTTCTGGCTAACCTGAGACATCCTTCTATAAATTAGTGAAGAGGATCTTGAAGCGAAGCAAACCAGCAAAAAGAAGGTAACAACAATGGCTTATCGAACTGCATTTTCAATTACCTTACT
>JAOTAX010046933.1:0-10577 GCA_025629825.1 Erythroxylum guanchezii | reverse complement strand
TGTTGGAATTCTGGACAGGAGGTCCGATGAATTGTGTTGATGGATTGGAAATATTGAAGTGCTTTTGTTTATGGTTTGAAATGGATGAGATATTGTCATGTGTGCGTCTTGATGGCAAAAGAAAAATAAGTTTTTGTTTAAATTGATGGTTATGATTCACATATGAGGGATAAAATAAATTAAGGTTATGGAATTAATGAATTTCAAATCGGGAGTTGAATTGTTTTGAATGATATTGAATTAAAAAAAATTATACCGATTTGGATTGGTTTAGACCGGGTGTGTCTTGAATTTTCAACGCTAATTTTTCTAAAGTACACGTTTTCGGATGTCAAACTTTGGCTTAAGTTTGATTTGCAATCTTTCGATTCCTTTGGTTTTCCGCTTTGTTTTTTGCTTGGTGATTCCTTCCGCTTTCGCAAGCTTTGTGATTCGTTCTTTCGCTTTCACCCTTTTTGTTTTTTTTCGATTTATGAATTCCGAGTTTGGGTTTCGGGAAACCGGGTCCCAACAGTTTGGCATCCTTATGGACATAAAAGAGCAACTTAGCATGACATTTTGTGTGAAACTCGTATAGTGATTATGATTTTTGGTTGTTATAGGTCATCTGTCATAAGAGACAGTCATCGAGTCAACTGACCTCGAGTTAACAGGAAACAATAGAGCGTCTCCTATGCCCCAGTCTAAGCCAATACCTTAAAGAATGCTTGAGAGGAGGGAAAGGAGGTATGACAAACTCAGGAAATAGGAAGTTGTGGACTTCTATGGAAGTACTGACCCTGCTGAAGCAGAAGGTTGGTTAGAGAGGACAGTAAGGATATTTGACCAGATGAATTGCGAGTCTAACAAAAGGTTCGACTATGCAGTCTCACTACTTCAGGGTCCGGCCTACCAATGGTAGAAAATTGTTCCTTGTAGCTCAGTTCAACCCTGTAGATTGACGTAAGAAGATTTTTTGAGGGTCTTTAAGGAGAATTACATGCCAAATATTTACTTAGACAGAAAAATGAAGGAGTTCTTAGATCTGAAGCAAAGAAGTCTCACTGTAGCTAAGTACGAAGTGCGATTTAATGAGCTAATGGGGTATGCCACTGCCTTGATCTCAACCGAGGAGGACAAATGCAGGATAATTGAAGACAGATTGAATATGGAGATTTAGACAAGGCTAACAATTACTAATTTGAGCAGTTTCTCTGAGCTGAGAGCTGCTTCGATTAGAATTGAACAGTTATTAAAAGATGAGCAAGGGGAATATAGGCAGGAGTTCAGAATGAAGAGTCTTGGTGAATTTCAAGATGATTATGGCAGAAGGTTTAGTAAACGCTAGAGTAGACCATCACGATCACAGTAGAGATCAAGACAGTTAGGGTTTAGGCCGAGAGGTGGTTTTGTTTATTCTAGTGGTAGAGGACTAGCTTCGGGAGGAAAGTCATATGCTGTACAGACAAAGAGGCTGAGTTAGGGGTAGAGTTAGTTCTGTAGGTTCTAGTGCCAAGACTAAGACGTGAAGTAACCACCCGCAGTCCTAAGCTAGGATCTATGCCATCACCAGGTAAAAGGCTTAGGACTCCCCAGATGTTGTAACAAGTGTGTTATATGTCTTTAATTTTGAAGCATATGCAATATTAGATCCAAGATTAACACATTCTTTTATTACTCCTCATTTGGCATCTAAATTGCATTGTGAAAAAGAGATATTAAAATGTGAATTAAAGGTAAGTACTCTAGTAGGTAGTACTACCGCGATTGGGGAGGTTTGTAAAAGGTGTATTATTCAGGTTGATCAGGCGAAGTTAGAAGCCGACCTAATAGTATTGCAGTTAAAAGAGATAGATCTTATCTTAGGTATGGACTGACTTACTGCATATATGGCTATCATAAACTGCTACACTAATGAGGTAATTATTGAATCTCCTAATCACCTGAGAGTAATATTTTGAGGTGTTAGTCAAGCAGTGTCAGCCAGACTAATTTCATCAATGAGTGCTCTTAGATTGATTCAAAAGGGATGTGAGTCTTACTTAGCCTACATAACTGATACCCGAATTGAGCAGACAATTCAAGATATTCCCGTTGTCAGGGAATTCCTGGATTTGTTTTCCACTGAATTACCGGGACTACCCCCGGATAGGGAGATGGAGTTTATTGTCGATCTTGTTCCA
This sequence comes from Erythroxylum guanchezii, assembly GCA_025629825.1. Taxonomy (NCBI): domain Eukaryota; kingdom Viridiplantae; phylum Streptophyta; class Magnoliopsida; order Malpighiales; family Erythroxylaceae; genus Erythroxylum; species Erythroxylum guanchezii. Next base: position 8,415 of record JAOTAX010046933.1, on the reverse strand, counting down.
AGTACCGCTCCTATATTGATTCCCCCATATAGGATGGCCTTTGTAGAACTTAAAGAACTTAGGACTCGGTTGCGGGAGTTGTTGGATAAAGGTTTCAATAGACCCAGTGTTTCATCTTGGGGAGCTCCAGTTTTATTTGTGAAGAAGAAAGATGGAACCTTGAGATTGTGTATTGATTATAGATAGTTGAATAGAGTGATAGTGAAAAATAAGTACCCATTACCGATAATAGATGATCTACTTGATCAACTACAAGGAGCTAAGATGTTCACTAAATTGGGTATGAGATCAGGATACAATCAGCTGAAGATAACAGAAGCTAACGTACCAAAGAGTACATTTCGAGCTAGATATGGCCATTTTGAGTTTTTAGTGATGCCTTTTGGATTGACAAATGCTCTAGCAGCTTTTATGACGTTGATGAACAAGGTATTTTAACCTTACCTAGAACACTTTGTAATCATATTTATTGATGATATTTTGGTGTATTCGAAGAGCAGAGAGGGACATTATGAACATTTGAGGTTAGCTCTATAGATTATGAGGGAGAAGCAATTGTATGCCAAGTTTAGTAAGTGTGAATTTTGGCTCGACCAAGTAGTATTCTTGGGTCATAGAGTATCTGGAAAAGGCATTTAAATAGGCCCAAAGAAAGTTGAAGCAGTGATGAAGTGGGAAACTCCGAGAAATATATCTGAGATTCAGAGTTTCCTTAGATTAGCTAGTTATTACAGAAGGTTTGTCTAGGAGTTTCTATGATTTCAGCCCCTTTGACAAAGCTTCTGAAAAAGAATTGACTAATGAATGTCAGAGGAGTTTTGAGGAATTAAAACATCAGTTGACTATGACATCGGTGTTAGCTATTCCATCGGGTCTGGAAGATATGTAGTAAATAGTGATACCTCACACCAAGGATTAGGGTGTGTTTTGATGCAGTACGTAAAGTGATAGCCTATTCTTTTAGAAAGTTGAGATCTCATAAGTTTAACTATCCAGTTCATGATTTAAAACTTACTGCAGTAGTGTTTGCCTTGAAGATTTGGAGACATTATCTGTATGGTGAAACATTTCAGATATTTACTAATCACAAAAGTCTGAAATATTTGTTGAGTCAGAAAGAGTTGAATATGAGACAAAAGAGATGGATTGAGTTGCTTAAAGATTATGATTGCACGATTGAATACCATCCTAGTAAAGCTAATGTGGTAGCTGATGCATTAAGTAGGAAATCCAATAGCAGTGTGGCACAGATTCAGATATCGAGGTTACCACACCTAGTACAATTGAGAGCATTGAATGTTAAGTTGAATTTGGGGTAGAATGAAGTGTTAATAGCTACATTGAAACTTAGACCAGTGTTGCATGAGAAAATTAGAAAGGCTCAAAGCAAGGATCCATAGTTTATAAAGCTTATTGAGAGGTTGATACATGACCCAAATTCTAGATTTGAGCTGAGAGATAATACATTATGGTTAAAGCATAGATTGTGTGTGCCGAAGGTGGATGATCTGAGAAAAGAAATTTTGGAGAAAGCACATATAGCGACTTATGTTATGCGTCCTGGTACTACCAAGATGTATAATATGATAAAACAAAATTTGTGATGGCCAGGAATGAAGAAGCAAGTAGCTAAGTATGTTGTTAAATGTTTGACATACCAGCAGGTTAAGGCCGAGCATCAGGCTCAAGTTGGAAGGTTACAATCATTACCTATTCTGAAGTGAAAATGGGAGAGGATCGTAATGGATTTCATCATGGGTTTGTCGAGGACGCCGAGGCAACATGATGCCTTATGGTTTATTGTTGATAAATTGACGAAGTCAACTCATTTCTTACTTATAAGGGAGAACTAGATCAACTAGCCCAGAGATATGTCAATGAGATAATAAGGTTATATGGAGCCCCAGTGTCTATTGTATCAGACCGGGATCCCAGATTTATCTCTAGATTCTTGGGTAGTTTACAGACAACTTTAGGCACAAAGTTAAATTTCAGCATGACATTTCATCCTAAGACAGATGGCCAGAGTGAGAGGCTATTAAGACTATTGAGGATATGCTTAGAGCTTGTGCATTGGAGTTCCAAGGAGCATAGGATCAGTATATGGCTCTTATTGAATTTGCATACAACAATCACTATCACAGTAGTATCGATATAGCTCCTTGTGAAGTCTTATATGGCAGAAAATGTCGGTCACTATTGTATTAGGATGAAGAGGGATTAAGAATTGTTGAAGGCCCAGAGTTGACTCAAGACACCATTGATAAGGTGAAATTGATCCGCAGTAAGATCAAGGTAGCTCAAGACAGACAGAAGAGTTATGTAGATCAGCATTGTAGGGACATGGAATACCAAGTGGGAGATAAAGTGTTTCTGAGAGTATCACTTTGGCGAAGAGTGCTGAGATTTGGTAAAACGGGTAAATTAAGCCCTAGATACATTAGTCCATATGAGGTCACTGAGAGAATAGAACCATTGGCCTATAAGTTATCATTACAAGTTGAGATGTTTCAGATTCATATTGTATTTCATGTTAGTATGCTTAGGAGATGTCGATAAGATTTGACGCATATATTGTTCACACAGGAGGTTGAGATTGCAAGTAATTTGAGTTATATGTAGGAACCAGTAAAAATAGTGGATTATCAGAATAAATAGTTGAGAAACAGAGAGATTCCATTGCTTAAAGTTCTTTGGAGGAACCATTCAAGAGAAGAAGCCATATGGTAGACTGAAAAGAATATAAGTAAATCGTAGCCCCATCTATTTAACCAATTAGGTAAGATTTTTTAGGACGAAATTTCTTAAATGGGTGGGAGAATTGTAATGGCCCATTCTTACACTTAGGAATTTATTTGCTATATGAAGTCATATGAGTCATATCATATGAGAACAAATAAAGTGCATTTCATTTACATGCATCATATTCACATACATACATGAATTATGATTTAGTACACATTGCAAAGATAGTTTATGCACTCAATTGATTTATTCTTGGGTATGAAAGATTTTAAATGTTTATGTTGAGATTTTGTGATTGTGAATTGATCATGTCTTGAATTCTGGTTTAATGGACTACAATTAGTGAATTGAAATTTTTGTCACAATTGGGTGATTAATGAAGTGTTATGTGCATCTAGTCTAGGAAAAATATTAATTGGCAAGACTAATTGATACATGAGGACTTAGGGTGATCAAACCTATGAAATAGTGACACATGGCATTAGTAATAATGTGACACATGACTTGATTAAATGAGCGACAAATGAAGGTTTAATTGGGTGACAAATGGCCTAATGATTGTGAGACAAATGGACTAATTATAGAGTGACAAATGGAAGTTAAAGTAGAAGACATATGGCTAGGTCTTAGCATGACCCTTGGCATGACATATGTCCACCTTCTCCTTCACACACTTACACCCATGATTTTCACACATCAAAGACCATCTTCTCTTGTTCTTTCTAGATGCTATCTTCCTCTCTACCCTTCTCACTACTGATTTACACAACCCTTACAACCTTGAGATTTTGCTAAAATTCTGCACATTGATACTTCAATATTTTGTTGCCTTCATCTTGTTGTTGAAACCCCTCTTTATCTCCATCTTATTCTTGGAGTATCCTTACTTGTTGGAAGATTAAGTTAACTTGAAGATTGAGGTGAAAAATGGGGCAAATCAAGTAAGTGATTTTTAATCTCTATGGCATGTTAAAATATAAACATTCATGATGATTAAATTGAGATGAGTGATATGTAGGGTTATTGTTAAAGTTGTGCTAGAATTTGATAAATGATTTTATGGTTTCTGTTTTGTTTTTGATGCTTGAAAATAATGGATTATATGGATGGTTTAGGTTGAGATTTGCAGTGTAAATGATGATGTAACTATGCAGAAAATGGGTATATTGGGAGTGTTCTAGAAATTGATAAGTCAGGGTTATATGTATGAAGGTGAATGATAGTTCTGTTTTAATTATGATACATGAAAGACTAATTTATGAATTATCAATTGAATGATTTTGAGCTAGAATTGGTGATGAAATTGATGAGGAAATGAAGTATAATTTAGGTATAATTGAGGTATGATCAATAGATTAGTATGATGGCGTTAAAATTTGAAAAAAGATTGAAGGAAAGGGATGATGAACCATCTGTTCACTCATTCCACGATCGTGGGAAATGCCCTGGAGAAGAAAAGTTTCTGTTTTGTCTTTCCATGATCATGGAAAGGTAACCACGATCATAGGAAATGCTTGCGAAGTGAAAAAACTTTGTTTTATGTGATTGTTGAACTAACTAAAGATAATTTTTTTTACTTTGGTGTATTTGGATTTGATTAAGGTTTGATATGAACCTAGATGATTATTTGATTGATTGATTAAGGTTTTGATAAGTTTAATTTGATAATTGATGTTAGAATTAAGGAATATATTGTTTGATATCAATGTATATGCTTTAGGAAGTATGAGTTGTTAAAGAAATGAAGGTTTTCTTATGAATGCAAATGTGATGCAAGGGATATAAATCATGAATTAGGTATGATTGAATGAGAATTTGGAATGTTGTGTGAGTATGGAATGTTAAGAAGGGATAGATAAATGTATAATTAAATGAGTTTAAAGTAATCGAGATGTCTTAAGGCATTGATCTAATCGTCAATAAGTTATGTACAAGATATGATGAATGAATGATCAAGATTTGTGAATAAGGATATAGACCTGGGATAGTTGATTTAGCTTGCATTAAACATAACACATATATATGTGTATGATTAGGTATTCATTTGATTAAACAAGTTAGTAATGTATATATGTGTGTGTATTGTATGATATAAAAGCACAAATTGACCAACCACATCTTAACATTGCTGAATTGTCAAGGCAATAGCTATTCTGGAGCATACTGTCAGTCAACTTAGATGTTCTCTCACCATAATCTAGTTGCTTTATTTAAAATTCAATTATTGAATTGCTACTTATATAATTGTGATATTCCGGACATTATTGGTCCGAGGAGCTTGATTTTCGGGAATGTACTGGAAGTGCTTACTGATTGTATGTGAATATGAAAATACGTGTTCTCAACTGAATGTTAAATGCCAGAATTAGATCCGAAGAATGTGATATATAACCGAAATATATCGAATGTGAAATAATGAATGCATCATATGTAAATTGTGCATCTCATTACATTGAAATGCATGAATAGATAAAGGAGTTATGATCGGAGTGACCCAAGTGAAAAAGAGCTTAAAGCTTGAAAATGTGCACAAACAGCCACAGGCTCAGTTATCAATGCGCCCAGTATCCGTAATAGGTACGGGACAGTATATAAAATGAACTCGATATCCACAACAGATACGGGACAGTTAAATAGGCACATGGTCACAACAAAGTAAAAATAAAGTGGGTCACATGTAGATTTACATATGCATATTTATTTATTAAATGATTGAAAGGATATCATATTGACTAATTGAATTAACATGCCCATTAAAATGAGATGAAATATTGAATGGTTGAAATCCATGAAGTATGTGAAGTGATATGAATTATTCATTTATGTGACATATTTGGTAAAATAGACTATATATGTGTTAATAAGTGATGATATGAGTGAGCACGACGATGATGGTTTAATCACTGAATTCGCAAACTTATCAAAATTGCAACGTTAATTTTGCAGGTACTGAGAGGAGATTTAGCTTCTTAAGCAATCTAGTTAAAGTCTAGTATTGTCCATTTTGGGAACAAGAAATGATTCAAAGGTCTAGTCAGCTGACATATGAGAAGTTAGATAGAATGCTTGTGTTTAGTATCTCATATTATGTAGAACTTGTTGTATAAAATTGTGAACTCACAGATGGTTTTGTAATGCAAAAATATGGTTGGTGTGTGATGAAGTGACAATGTAAATTATGTTTTATTAATGAAATGGGATGAGTTGAAACTTTAAAAACTTGTGTTATGTATGATACCTTAATAAGTGAATGTGATTGCTCTAACATGCTATTCCCATAGAGTATATTCTTGAAAAATCTATGGATGTTCGAGCATATGCACTATGGTAGTGGTGTATTACATCTGTTGTTGTCTAGAGAGAACTAGAGAGAATACACACAAATAGAGAGTGCCTGTAAAAGTCAAGCTGATATTTTCTTTAGTCTTACGATTGTATGAATAATGCTACTCTCATTGTCAGTCCGGTCACTAACATCAACTTCTTCAAATCCAAGGTAAAAATAATTCTAACACATGATTTTGTTTAAATTATTCTTTTACTTTGTCTTTAAGTGAGACAGGACCTTATAAAATAGTTTAATAATGCATGTGTCTAAACTCCCACAATTTTCAAATTTTGCTCAGAACATTTCGAACTTACCGATAAAAAAATCACACACACATTTCAAACTTACTTGCAAGCTCATTATTGAGGTTGGATGACGACGATCTGGAAACTAATGTTCTAACTCTCTCATCCACCAAGTCCCTCCATCATCATTACTACAACACTATCTGATAGTATACAATTAATGGTCAAGCTTTCTTAATTGAATTTTGGAATTAAAATATGCACGTCATTGCTACTGCCACCTAAAAATTTAAAGAAACCGATCTCCATTAAGTTCAGTTAATTTGTAAGTCAAGGCTATATTAAATTCATGATATTGGTCCATTAAGTTCTATTTGCAACCATTTTTCATTCTTTTGCATACAATTTATAAACTTCAAAAGTGGATCAAAAGCATTCTCATAAATGTAAATGTTTACATTAAGGACAAGAATTAAAACAAAAGATCAGTACAGTAGCATGAGATATGCAAATCTAAGAAGAGCATAATACAACTATAAGGAGTACAAAAATTCTAATTTATTGAGACGTAACAGGAGGTGTGGAATAAGAATATCAAAACTCTTTGGCCCCGTTTGGTTGACGGGAAAGTAAAGTGAATTTGGAATATGATTATTGGGAAAATAAATCTATGAAAAGTAAAGATATTCACATGTTTGAATACTTGTAAGAATTCTAAGAGAAAAGTTGGGTAGATTCTTATTATAGTGTTTGGTATGCAACAGTATTATATGGGATGTAACTTAATTTTGACTTGTGTTTTCAATTATATTTCTACAAACCGAATAAAAATTGAAATCGTTAAATACGAAAAAATATGAACCTAAAGATTGTCAATTGAAATTTTTGAGGAAAAATATTCAAAATCCTACTAACGGGAGAACAATAAGAATAGTTGAAGACAGTATTATAAATACCGGTACGTATCGTAGTGGACCAAAATTGGTACGAAATAAAGCGTGAGTTGTACTGGGTCTAAATATTGGTCGGTACTGGCTTATTTCGGATAATACCGACAGGTAAATATCGGCTAATATCAAAAATTTTAAAAAATAGGGAGACTTTTTTGCAAAATTTTCAAAAAATTTTAAAATTTCTCTCATTCCTTCTTATCTAAATGATAACCAAGTCTCATAAGTCAAAACAGCACTAAACTAGGTCTCGATGTTGTTGATATGCCACTAAAAGTCCTGACCTTTGGAACTACTATACATGCTTTTCAGCTCTTTGATAGACTTGCATTAAACAACCACATCTAACAATTGGTTTTCCAGCACCACAAGAAGGACTACAAGAACATATGCAAAAGAGGGAAGAATTAGGTCTAATCAAGCATCATTAACCAAGAAACACACCATCTTAAATTTGTTAAATTTGCCCATGGTAAACAAACGAAGGAACAAAAATTTGCCTATGATACTCAGAGATGGAGAACAAAATTCAGAAACCCGTCATCTTTTGCAAACAGCAACACGTTTTCTTTAATAAACTATAAAAAAAATTACCCGACCTTATAAAAGAAAATTCCCAAAATTGAACAAAAACACTAGAGTAACTACTCGAGGAAAGTAGGGAATTTGACTTTCCCAATGATCCAAGAACGAGAAAATCCAAAAGGGATCCAAGAAGGGAATTGTAAGAAGACTAAGAAACAAATGGAAAGAGTTGAGGCGGGAAGCAAAATTTGTTTCAATTTGTTTCCAGCAAACGAAGGAACTAAAATTTGCCCATTATTTGAACACCAATTCATTTGTTTAACTATTGTAAAATTTAACAAATTTGAGAAGGATATCATCCGATCACTAAAGAAATGAAAATAGACGATATCTGTAAATAGAGAACAAAATTACGAAGCTTTGTCCATAAAGAGTATACCTTAACCTTTAAGAGCTTCGAAGAAGGAGACGTTCTATGAATTAGCCAAAAAGGAGGATAGAAAGAGCTGAGAAGATCTGGCGTAAAATCAAATATGTAAAGGCAAGAAGCAAGATCAAAAGAACGAGGGAGCATCGGCTTGGCTTGGGCGAGAGTAAAACCAAAACTTTGATTTTATTAAAA
>JAOTAX010046894.1:0-10579 GCA_025629825.1 Erythroxylum guanchezii | reverse complement strand
GTGAGTGGATCTTTTCTACATTGTGATCCCTTTCCTCAAATTAAGACAATCATTACTGAACTTATTTATGAGGGAATCAGGTTAAGTACATTGAAGTCCCACTATTCCTTTGACATTATCTTGGTTATTATGGGATCTATAGGATCTACATGTTTTCATCCATCGAGGAAGGGCAAGTGTAATTATTACAAAGAAGTTGAACATTAGATATCTAGATGTCTAATAATAACGACCTATTAAAACCATTAAACTCCTATCAAATTTATAATATGATGTTATAAGTCTCCCTGATCTTAAATTACAATGTTAACTCAACCATCACTTCCCTTTGTGAATCCAATAACTATAAAGAAGCTAGTGCTAATCCTTTATAGTAGTAAGCTATGAAAGAAGAATTATAAGCCTTAGAGAAAACCTAAACTAAGCATCTACTCCCCCACTTCCTCCACGTAAGACCTTATTGAACTATAAATGGATCTATAAGATCAGAACAAAAGTGTATGAAACTATAGGATATTATAAAGGTTGACTTATTATTAAAAGGTTCACTTATGAGTGTGGTACTAATTATGAAGAGACTTTACTCCCATAGCCCACTTCACTTTAGTTTATAGCCTTATAGCTATTGCTACCAATAAGAAATGACCAATTGTTTTAAATGGAAGTAAAAAATGTCATTTGAAATAGTGACCTTTCTAAAAAAAAGACAATATGCAACCACCCCTAGCTTATAATCATCCTCCAGATACTATTTTTATCTTAAAAAAGCACTATATAGCCTCAAACAAGTCACACAAGCTTGGTTTACAAAATTTAGCTATATTGTTCAGCACTATGATAATGTCTTATTTGTTTAACGCACATCTAGATATACTATTTTTTACCGTAGAAAGGCTCTTTACAGCCTTAAACAAGCCAATAAGCTTGGTTTACTAAATTTGGCTATATTGTTCAACACCTTGAATTTATTAGTAGCCCACATTACAATGTCTTATTTGTTCAACACACATTTAGAGGTCTTTCTTCTCTTATTACTCTACATAAATGATTTGATTATTATTAGAGATGACCTTAATGGTGTTACAAAATTGAAATTGTACATAGTTAACACTTGAAGATGAAAGGTTTAAGAAATCTTGCCTATTTCTTTATATTATAAGTCATTTATGTTAATTCAGGTTATTGTCTCTCTCAAACAAAGTATTATACTGATCTCTTATCTCTTATCTCTTATCTCCCATAAGTAACAAAAAAAGTTGCTTTCACCTCTATTGAGAATAAAGTTCATCTTACGGCAACAAATAGTCAACCTCTAGATTACCCTACCTTTGTATAGACAACTAGTGGAGAGTTTGGTATATCTTATAGTTCCTCATCCTAACATAAGCTATATATAGTCTATTTTTTTAGTCATTTTATGATAACTCCTCGAGTTACTCACTATACTATAATCTTTCGTATTTCATGCTATATTATAGGTACTCTATTTTGTGGTATCCAAGTCTTATCATCCTCCTCTTTGGAGTTCTATGCACACTTTGATGTTGATTAGACTGCAGATCCTTCTGATCGGCGCTTATAACTTGATTTTGTTTTTATTTTTATTTGTGATTCTCTTATCTCATAGAAAAGTCATACACATATTCAATTGTAGCTTGTTTAGTATTGAAGCTAAATACCTAACTCTTGTTACACTACTTCTAAACATTTTATTTACATTGGCTCTTACATGATATGTGAATTGAAAATTCATCAACCAATACTATTTATTCTAATAATTGTATGGTCATTCAATTGCTTATAGTGATGTATTCAATGAATGAACAAAATATATTGAGAATGATTGACACTTTTTTTGTCATCATCTTTTGCAAGGTACTATCTATTTTATCTCTTATCATCCTATGAAACAACTTATATCTTCACCAAAAATCAGTTGCCAACTCGATATAAAGAACTAGTTAATAAACTCAATTTAACTTCACTCTCACCATCTTAAGTTTGAATGGAAATATTAATCGACTACAATATAATGTTACTTAAATAAAATGAATTGATTAATATATCCATTACTTTAATAAGTATATATTAACTCTGATATTATCATTTCCTATATTTAGGAATTCTTGCACAGGGCATTATAGGAAGCGAATTCACTATATTCAAGTAATAACTTTATTTTCAACGTTTAACAATTTCATTATATGTTTAATTTCCTCTTAGATAGTTTGTTTATACAAGATAAATATACGATAACTTTTTAAAAGATATTTGATTGAGTATGATTGAAAGAGAGAAAATGAAAATTCTTAAGAAAAAGATAAAAATTAAAATAGTCATTTAATGTAAATAACATGCAAGTATTATATCTTAAAAAACATGCAAGTGTTATGACGTATCATTTATATTAACAAACAACACAAATGAATTTTGATGATATATTGTTGTTGAATATAAATTACAAAATATATAATTATATTTATTAACAAAATAAGTTATTGTCAATAGCAGAGTTTTACTTACATTCATATTCCAATGTAATTTATTTAATTAATTATGCAAAGTTTAATTCATATTATTTTTTTGGCATGAGAATTTTGTAATCACAGAAGGAAGGGAAATATTTTTCACACACACTTTTTATTTTGTATAGTTTTCTATTTATATACAAGAGGAGGCTTAAATTTCAACTCTAATCATATAGTTAATCCTTATAATCAAACTAATAATAATAGCCTATCATTATGTAAATAATATGTAAGACACACTCTCAAGCAAGAGCACAGATATCAATCATGCCCAGCTTGTTACAAAGATATTCAATTTAAATCTTGTTTAAAGATTTTGTAAACAGGTCTCTTAGTTGTTCTCCATTCTTTGTATATCTTGTAAAAACCAAGTTTGTTTCATATGTTCACAAACAAAATGATAGTTAGTCTTAATATGCTTAGTTCATTCATATAATATAGGATTAGAAGCTGTAAGAATAGCTTCTTATTTATCACATCATAACTTGGCTGGCATTGAAACTTTAAGAGCAATTTTAATCAATAACCGATATATCCACATTATTTCACACATGGATTGTGCCATAGATCTGTATTCTAATTCTATACTTGAGCTAGATATAAAATTATTATTTTTTACTCTTTCATGAGATCAAATTTCCTCTAACAAAAACACAATAGCTTGTGGTGGATTTTCAATTAATCTTTGATCCTACCCAATATGTATATGAAAAGCTCTTTATACAAAAGTGATTATGTTTTTTATATAACATACCTCGTTTAGGAGCTCCCTTCAAGTAACATGGGATTTGCTCCAAAGCGACTTAGTGATTAACAATAAGAGAAGACATAAATTAACTCATAATGCCAACTAAATAAGCAATATCAAGACAAGTTACCGTAAGATAATTCAATTCCCAAGTAATCTTCTATACTTCTTAAGATCTTCAAAAAAAATCTCCATCTTTTGTAAGTTGAAAAATAGGTGACATAAGAGCACTACATAGTTGAGTCCCTAATTTCCTAATTTTGGACAACAAGTCAAGCTCATATTTCCTTTGAGACAAGAAATACCTTTCTTATTCCTTGTCACCTCAACTCCTATGAAGTACTTTAATACCCTTAAATCCTTCATCTAAAACTATTTGTAATGACCATTTTTAGAGATGAAATTCCTATAGTGTCACTGAAAGTAATAACAATATCATCCACGTGCACAAACAAGAATGATAATGCCAGATATAGAGTTTTTGTTAAAGACTAAATGGTCAAACTTACTATTGCTCATTCCAAACTATTTAATTGCTTGAATAAAATTTTCAAACCACACATGAAGACTTTCTTTCAAACCATATAGAGATCTTTAAAGATGAAACACTTTCACATAATCCCCTTGAGCAATAGACCCAAGTGGTTACTCCATATAAACCTCCTCCTACAAGTCTCCATCTAAGAATGCAGTTTTTATGTCTAATTGTTAAAGGGCTAGTAATTGGTAGCTACAATAGAAGTAAACAAATGAATTAAGTTCAACTTTGCCATAAAAGTGAAAGTATCAGAAAAGTCCGCACCATAAGTATGAGCATAACCTTTAGCAACATGGCAGACTTTAACAGCAAATAGCCACTTACAACTGATAGCCTTTTTCCCATAAGTAAATCCACTAAATTCCAATTGTTATTAGCATCTAAAGCATTAATTTCTTTTATCATTATTACTTGTTAGCTAGGATGAGATAAGGCCTTATAAATAGTTTTGGGAAGAGGCATAGTGTCAAGAGAGGCAACAAAAAAAGTAAGAGGAACGTGACAAATGATTATAAAGAAGAAAAGATGAAATTGGGTAAGTACATTGGCATTTACCTTTACAAAGAGTGATTGGCAGGTTGAATTCAGTCTCAGTGGGATATGATGATGAAGTATGGACTGATGTTGGTCGTGTATCAAGAATATCTCGTTGTTTATAATAGACATGACAAATAGGTGGAAATGGTGGTGATATTGAAATAGTAGATATATAAGCAATTTTTAGCAAGTGTTGGGAGATTTGATACATTAACAAATCATTAGTCTCCCCCTAACTACTAGAAGTATTGGAAGAGGCAGGAAGGTAAGGAATATGTTCCATAAATGTAACATCAGCAGACACAAGGTATTTATTAAAACTAGGATAATAGCATTGATACATTTTTAAAGATGAGAATACCTTAGGAAGACATATTTAATGAACTTAGGATCTAATTTTGGTGCCTTGAGGATGAATATATGAATAAAACATGTGCTCCCAAAAATATGAGGTTTAATGGAGAACAATGATTTGGTTTGAAAAAGAAGTCATAAGGAATGATGAAGGACGGATAATGGAATATGGTTAATCAAAAAATAGGTTTTTAAAATTGTATCAACCCAAAAATACTCAGGGACATGTATTTGGAATAAAAGTGCCTTGGTTGTTTCAAAGAGATGAGTGTTTTTCCCTTTAGCAACACCTTAAGCATGTAGGTCCAAAAGGAATATGAAAGATATTCTTTGGCATTATCACTTTGCAAAGTGTGTAAAAAAACATTAAAATGTATTTTGATTTCAACACATAAAGAAGTGAAATAGGAAAACAACTCCAAGCGATTTTTCAATAAGTAAGGCCAAGTCATTGGAGAGAAGTAATCAAAAAACATAACAAAGTATCAAACCCAATCTTAGATGAAATGGGACATGGACTTTAAACATCAAAATGAACTAATTCAAAAAGAAAATTAGCTCTTGTATTAACTCGAGGACTAAAAGGCAAACAATGATGTTTTGCAAACTAACATGACTCACTATCTAGAGATGACACATTTTGAAATTTTGGACACAATTTCTTAAAAAGAATTAAAGAAGGATTGCCTAATCGACAATGTGCTTCAAAAAGAGTTATAATCATAAAGAATAGGTATTGACACTTACTTAGTTATATCAAGAATATAGAGACCTCTGATACATATCCAATATTAATAATCTTATTCGTCATCCTACAAAAGACGATAATCTAAGAAAAGTAAAACACATTAATTTAAAACCTAAGTAAATATGGTAACATATATTAAATTAAAATGAAACCATAGTAGGCCTAAAATATATGATAAGGAAATTAATGAATTTGGATGAGTCATTCTAGAACCAAGAGCAAATGATCAAACACAACCTTAAAGCTCTCCTTTCTTCTGTTTCCTCAAATGCTTCTATGTCCATGATGGATGATGCCATCGCAGGAGACTGACCATGAAATATTTGGTTAGTATTTATGCCTTGATTATCTAATAAAGAAAAGTTGCAACACATGGATAACTGTGACATCATATCATATCTTAAAGATCTATGAAAACGATACAGAAGGTGTTGTCTGGGAAGATGTATGCCAATTGCACTACTCTAGTGAATGTTTCTTAGGCCATTTGAATCTTTTAGGAAATATTCCGTTAAGTAATAAAAATAACACTTCAAAACTAGAGAAGTTGACATCTGTCGCTAATCAAACTTTGAGTAGACTTATCAAACAGATAATTCTTAATCATTATGCTAATATATATGCCAATGGAAAGGTAAGTTTGAAAGACTTAAATGCAAAACTCTGTACGCTCTAGTGCAGTGCACCACAGACTTATCCTCAGATAAGTATAGCTCATGCCTTGAGGTTGCCTTGGAAAATGTTCTAAGGATGTATAAGTTTTCTTGGGGTGCACTACTTCAAGCTACAATTTCTACTTAAGGTATCAACTACATCCCTTTTACGGAGGAGCAACATAACCTCAAGCTTTCCCAAAAAATCAAGGGATACAGAGAAGTAGTAAGGATGAGGCTTGCTAGAAATAATCGTGTTTCTTTGTATTAATTGTAGATATGTTTAAAACATACGAAACATTTCAACTCCTTTTAGGCATGTAAAGTAAACTTGGATGATTGCAATCGTTGTATTGTTAGTAGCTTTTGTAGCAATACCGTTTGTTGGGCAAAAAAAATAGACAAGCTACTAGAAAATAAGCAGCAATATATATTGATAAAAAAAACAATTTACAAACTTTGAGCTGCAACTCTCTATGTCTCACTCTCTCTTATTCTCTTTTCACTATGCTTTTCTCTACCTTTTTTCACTGTTTTTTCCACTTCTAAAACACTACCCATACAACCCCTTTTATAATCATTAAAGTCGGTTTTGTTCACCGACTTTGACACCCCAAAGCCAACTAAAACACAACCACAATAAAGAAGCTACAGCTACATCACAACCATAATAAATGAGTGTTGACAGCGAGCAAAAGTAAAAGAGAATAGCGATACTAAACTATTGTATCTAGAAAAACCTATAAGCTTCTATCAAGTTTGACTTCTAACACTTCCCCTCAAACCTGAATTTGCATGCCAAGCTTTTGTTTGAGTTTGTGAAATACATCAGTCATTAATGACTTTGTAAAAATATTCGCAATTTGATCTTCAATTATGCGATGAATGAGCTCTACAGTTTTGTCTTTCACTTGCTTTCGAATAAAATGATATTTTGTATCAGCTATATGACACTGGATTTTTCGCAAGTGATATAGCGAATTTATTATCAATGTATATTGTAATCGAACCTTCTTATAGATGATATAACTCACTTAAAATATTCTTCAACCATATTGCTTGACACGTACATGCTGCTGTAGCGATATACTCGATTTCGCACGTTGAGAGAGCAACTATTTGTTGCTTTTTTTATGACCATAAAAATATTGTTAATCCAATGTGAAATGCATATCCAGAGGTGCTCTTTCGATCATCTAAGTTTCCACCATAATCACTATGTAAATAACCAATCATCTTAAAATCTTGAGAATGTGTATAAAATAGACCATGATTTATTATACCTTTAATATATCTTAAAATTCTTTTGGCTGCAATGAAGTGATTTTGCTTTGGCTTCTTCATATATCTACTGACCAATCCAACTGCATATATAATATTTGGGCATGTGAAAGTCAAAGATCTCAGACTTCTGACTAGACTCTTGACCAGTGTCGGGTTTACCGACTCTCTATTTGAATCCATTCTCAATTTTATACCAGTTTCTGCTAGGGTAGCCATTTGCTTGCAATCCTTCATTCTAAACTTGTTCAGAATTTGTTCCGCATACTTCTTCTACGATATAAATATTCCATTTCCTATTTGTTTTATTTCAATTCCAAGAAAATATGACATTTTACCAATATCTGTCAATTCGAATTCTTAGGTCATAGCTTTCTTAAAATCACTGAACATACTCAGATCGTTTCCTGTGAAGATCATGTCGTTCACATAGAAACACACAATCATGATATCTACATCTTGATTTTACTTCGTGTATAAGGCAAACTCATGTGGATTTTTGCAAAACCATTTTTTTTGGAAATACTCATCTACTCTCATATTCCAAGCCCGTGGAGCTTGCTTTAATCCATTCAATGCTTTCTCAGACAGTAGACTTTGTCTTCCTGTCATTTTTTAATATATCCCAACGACTGCTCATTGTAGACTTCTTCGTCCATCTGATAAATCTTCCTTCGATTTTGTGTTGCCAGTGCTAAAAGAAGTCTAATAGTATCAATTCTTGCAACGGGAGCAAACACTTCTTCATAGGCCATTCCTTTTCTCTTCTTATAACCATTAGCAACTAACCTTGCCTTGTATTTTTCAACCTTACCTTATTGATTAGTCTTTGTCTTGTACACCCACTTAACTCCTATTGCCTTGTGTACTTTCAAAAGATTAGTTAGTTCTCATGTGGTGTTTCTATTGATCGCAACAATTTCTTCATTCATGTCTTTTTCTTACTTCTCATCTTTAATATCCTCTTCATATGTTAATGGATCACACTCTGCCATTAAACAAAACAATGAGTAGTCAAATGTTGTCTGTACCTATTATGTGGCATTATAGATATCATTTCCCCTGAATTGCTACTGCTACTGCTGCTATGTGATGAAGTTAATGGTGTTCATGCAGGAGTTGTTAAAATTATGTGGAGGAGTTTGTTCATCTCCTTATTCATCTTGTGTGTTGGAGTCATCATCTTTATCATCATCGAAAAATAATCCTTGCACTTCCTTATCTTCTTTATTCCATTTCCAATAATCTGCTTCATCGAATTCAACATCTCGAGAGATGATCACCTCCTTGGTCAAAAGGTTGTACAATTTATACGCCTTACTCCTCTTTTCATAACCAATAAATATACACTTTTTGCCTTTTTCATCTAACTTCATTCTTTTATGATTAGGAATATGGGCATATATAGTGCACCTAAAAATCCTGAGATGTCCAACTGTTGGCTTGCTACCACTCCATGCTTTATTTGGTGTTTTGAATTTTACAATTTTTGTTGGACACCAATTTAGTAAATAAACAACACATACAACTGCTTTAGCCCAGAAAGTTCTCAGTAAGTGCTTTCCTTTCATCGTGCTTCTTGCCATGTCAAGAATCGTACGATTTCTTCTTTTGGTGATGCTATTTTGTTGTGGTGTATATGAAATTGTCAACTGATGAACAATTCCATGATCTTTGCAAAAAGTTTCAGGCAACTTTGACGTGTACTCAGTTCCTCTATCGGATCTAAGTATCTTTAAATATTGGCCACTTTGTTTTTCTTCGATTGCTTTGAACTCCTTAAATTTATTAAAGGCTTTTGATTTTTCTTTAAGAATATGCACCAAACATTTTATGCTAAAATCATCAATAAAGGTAATATAATACCTGTTTCCACCAAGTAATGGTATATCAAATGGTTCAGCTATATCTGTGTGTATATCTCCAACAGTCTTCTGGCTCTCTATGATTTTCCAACTTCAAAACTTTGCCTATGTTGTTTCCTTTTAATGCATGCTATATAGCTAATCCTGTTGATTAATTTCTTGAAGTTCCTTTACCATGTTTGCTTTTGATAACAATTGTAAGCCAGTAAAACCAAGATAACCAAACCTTAAATTCCATAGCCATGATTAATCTTTAATGATAGTTTTCATGCACTTCAGTGCTTCTGACTGAATATCAAGTGTGAAAAGATGATTCTTCATCGATTCAACTTTAGCAATTAATTCTCCACCTTTGTTGATGACAAGAGAGCAATCATTTAATGGCATGTCGTACTGACAAACTCACTTGTTCATATATATTTTCATACCAATTGGATGAGTTTTTGTTACAAAAATTAGTCTTTATGGCTTTATTTGATTATTATTTGAATTATTGTGCCTTACATTTAATTTGTAATTATAGGGGCATAAATTGTCATATTTTGGTTTAATTATGATAAATTGATTTTTGGACAATTAATGCTACCTTATTTGTAATTTTGATTGTAGGGTACTTGGAGAAATTAGACACAAAAATGAGGTTAGCGTGGCAAATTAATAAACACAACAGCAAAGTGAGGCATGCCATGTATGTGCTAAAGGACCTAAAGAGAAATCGACAACACAAGGTGGCTATTTGTATGAGTGTTTAGGTCTGTTGGTGGACAAAAAATTAGCCAATTGATTGTTACATTTCAAAGTGGGAGATAACGTGAAGAGAGCCAGCTACAAGAGAGGGCTGAAGGTATGAGTGGTGGACCAAGAGGAATAATATATAATGCAGTGGTAGGTGATTTGTGTGGAGGAGAAGTGAGCTGGTATTGAGTAAGTGGTTGATAAAAGAACAGACAAAAGAAAAAGCTATGCAGGAAGGGTTGTCGGCAGAAAAAGCAACGTGAGTGGGCTACTTGGCTTGGAGAAGAAAAACAAGAGCAGATAGGCGTTGTTGGAGAGCTGAACAAGGAGTGGTCTAGAAAAATAAAAGAAGCAGTTGGGAATTAACGTTGTGAGAGGGCTGCTGTGTTTTCTGTGTGAGCTGCATGTGTGTGATTTGCGTTTGAGAGTGCTGGAGGTGTGCGTTATTATTAGTGTCGTTATTTTCTATCTTTTTGTGTGTTAATTTTCTTTAGTCTTGAGGTTTGAAGTTTTTTTTTTTGGAATAAAATCAACATTAGCGCAAAAAACAGACAAAGGCAGGGAAGACAAAGAAAACTAACCCAAGCCAACA
>JAOTAX010046883.1:0-10580 GCA_025629825.1 Erythroxylum guanchezii | reverse complement strand
TTGTTCAAATACTTGCTCAAAGGTGCCTCATACTTTGCTCCTCTTGCCTTCCTTGATTTCCTTTAACAATAGCCAAATATTCCATTCAATAGGAATTCCAATTTATGATCAAGTAAATGAAGCAATTAGAACAATGTTCCCCATTGTCTTAAGTTTCTAATGACTCCAAAATCATTCAATTTGGTTGAATACTCTAAGATTTATGCCCAAAACATTTTCAGACTATTCTTATACTGAAACAACATTCTATACTCAAATTCTTAGAAACTGAATTACAACTTCATTTCTTCATAAAACTTGTAGCCCTATGTCTCTATTTTACAACGAATCAGAAATCACCTCAATCGGAAATCTACATCAAAAGTTATGCCCAAACTACTAAAGCATGTCGGTGCTAGAAAACTGGAGCTTGCCGCAACGAGGAGGCTGGAGCACGTCGCGACGTAGGAGCTGTTGCACGCCGCGACGAGAAAGCTGGCGTGCACCGCAACGTGCGCATGAGCAGGTCGCGATGTGCGAGCCCAGAAATCTCCCGAAACCTGATCTTTTGACATTTTTCATCCATATACTTCCCATCTTTCAAATATAACCCATAAAATCCTAAAACATCATTCTTACTTCATTTCTAAGCTCATTACAACCCAAGATCAATAACAAATACATCAAAATTATTAACCCTAGAAGATTTAACTATTACTCAAACCATTCATCAACAACTTACTACACATATTCACTTCAAGAGGTTAATGCTATACTTGTTTAAGTCTCAAAGTCTTCAAATTCTTCAAAAAAATCTCCAAAACCTTAGCTTTCTTCTTTCTTTTCTTCTTCTTTTTCTCTTCTCCCACGATGCTTCTCTTCTTCTAAGCCAAGACACTTTTATTTCTATTTTTCCCATTTTTCCCTTCACTCACTTGGTTCTTCCAAAAATAACCCTCCTTCATTTAATCCAAAGTTTACTTACCTAAGGCCATTACTCTAATACCTTGATCATACACTAATTTAATTCTAACTTTGGCATAACAATTAAACTCCAAAAATTAATCCATCAAACCTCATAATTTGTTTAAATCATGCTTAATTCAACAAGAAAAATTTCGGGGGCCAACAATCCTTTTCGTCTAAAACTATTGTAACTTCATCTAGTCCTCTAGAGCTATTACATATATATTTGTTTGGTCCAACCAGAACACCAAGTTTAGGTGGAAAGAAATATGGCATCATAATTATTGCTGACTTCACTAGATTTTGTTGGATATTGTTTTTATCGCATAAAGACGAGTCTTTTAAATGTTTTAAAGTTTTATCCAAAAAGTTATAAAATGAAAAAGGAATGTCTATTACTGGAATTAAAAGTGATCATGGTGGAGAATTTGAAAATGAAAAATTCAAAATTTTTTGTGAAGAGAATGGAATTTTCCTTAATTACTCTGCTCCTAGAACTCCTTAACAAAATGGAGTTGTAGAGAGAAAGAACAGGACGATTCAGGAAATGGCAAAGACTATGCTATGTGAAATAAATCTTCCTAAGTACTTCTGGGCAGAAATTGTGAATACATCTTGTTATATTCAAAATAGAGTATTTTTGGGACCTATTTTAAATAAAACTCCATATGAATTATTCAAAATAGGACTATGTTATATTCAAAATAGAGTATTGTTGCAAATGCACTATTTTGAATACAAGAGAAAAGCTGGATAAATTTGATTCTAAGATCAATTTAGGA
This sequence comes from Erythroxylum guanchezii, assembly GCA_025629825.1. Taxonomy (NCBI): domain Eukaryota; kingdom Viridiplantae; phylum Streptophyta; class Magnoliopsida; order Malpighiales; family Erythroxylaceae; genus Erythroxylum; species Erythroxylum guanchezii. The sequence goes on along the minus strand of JAOTAX010046883.1, from coordinate 8,853 downwards.
ATTTTTCAAGGTTATTCAATTACTTCTAAAGCTTATAGAGTTTATAATCTTGTTTCTAAATCTGTTGAAGAGTCTACGCATGTGAAATTTGATGATGACTCTCATCTAGATAAAAGAGACGATTCTGATGATGAAACTCTATTTACTCCTTTAGTTAATAACCCAGACGATTCACCATTAGACGATCCATCTAATAAGGTAGAAGATATTTATGAAAAATATTAGCTTAAGAAAAGACTGGAAATATAAATCTTCTCAGCCAGAAAACTTGATTAGGAGGAGAAACTTCAGAAGGAGTGAGAACTAGATCTAAATTTAGAAGAGAGGTAAATGTAGCTTTTGTTTCTAAATTAGAACCTAAGAAAATTGATGAAGCTCTTCAAGATGAAGCTTGGATTTTAGCTATGCAAGAGGAGTTAAATCAATTTACAAGGATTAAAGTTTGGTCTCTAGTTCCTAAACCTTTCAATGAATCTATTATATGAACCCAATGGGTATTCAAAAATAAACTAGATTAATTAGGAAAAGTAAACTGTAACAAAGCTAGATTAGTAGCTCAAGGCTATAATCAACAAGAAGGAATAGACTATAATGAAACATATGCTCTTATAGCTAGACTAGAAGCTATTAGGATTTTGCTTGCATATGCTATTTTTCATAGTATAAAACTGTTTCAAATGGATGTGAAAAGTACATTTTTGAATGGTTTTATAGATGAAGAACTTTATGTGAAACAACCCCCAGGTTTTGAAGACATTGATTAACCAGATTATGTCTATGAACTTCATAAAGATTTGTATGGATTAAAACAAGCACCTCGTGCTTGGTATGATCATTTGAGTTTGTTTTTGATTAAAAATGACTTTATTAGAGGTCAAGTAGATAAAACATTATTTAGGAAAAGTATTAAAAATGATTTTATTATCGTACAAATATATGTAGATCATATCATTTTTGGTGCAACTTCTAAAAAATTATGTTCAAATTTTGAAAATCTTATGAAAAGTGAATTTGAAATGAGTATAATGGGTGAATTAAAGTTCTTTCTTGGTTTACAAATTAAACAAACTGAAGAAAAGATTTTTGTTCATCAATAAAAGTATATTAAAAAACTTTTAGTCAAATATAAAATGGAAAATGTTAAACCAGTGTCAACTCCTATGCGTGCTTCAACCTTCTTATCTAAGGATTAAGTTGGTAAGAAGATTGACCAAACTCTTTTCAGAGGAATTATTAGTTCTTTGTTTTACCTAACTGCAAGAAGACATGATATATTGCTTAGTGTCTGTTTGTGTGCAAGATTTCAAGTAGATCCTAGAAAATCTCATTATATTGCTGTCAAAAAAATATTGAGATACTTGGCAGGAAATACTGATCTTTGCTTAATGTATAAGAAAGGTAAAGATTTCAAGTTAATTGGCCATTGTGATGTTGATTATGCAGGAGATAGGATTGATAGAAAGAGTACAAGTAGAGGCTATCACTTTCTTGTTTATAATCTAATTTCTTAGTCAAGCAAGAGGCAAAGTTCAATTGCTCTATCTACTACAGAAGCTGAATACATGTCAGCTGCCTATTGTTCACAATTGTTATGGATTAAGTATCATTTAGAGGATTATTCTATATAAGAAGATCATATTACAATCTTCTGTGATAGCATAAGTGCTATTAATCTCTCTAATAATTCAATACAACACTCAAGGGCAAAGCATATTGAAGTTAGACATCATTTTATAGGAGACTATATACAGAGAGAGATCATCAATATACAATTTGTTGAGACAAATAAAAAAATGGGCAAATATCTTCCCCACACCCTTAAATGAAGACAAATTCAAGGAAATCAGACGAAATTTGAATATGGTAATGTTAAATGACCATTCTTCTGAAACTCCATGATCCTGACAATTCATTTGAAGAAGCTGAAAAGTCATAAGTTTTTAGAATATATAGTAACGGTAATTTTCACTCGATAGTGTCAATTTTATAATTACTAAAGGATCCATTAACAAAATGGTAACATTTCAAGAGTGTATATAAAAAGGAAATCATCTCAGAATTTGCAATACCTTACATTCTAGAATTTTCATGAAAAACTTTGAAACCGACTTGCTTAAAGTGCTCTCAACAAAGACAATCAAACCCTCTGTTCTAAACTTTAAATCTGTCTCATTTCATTTCATATCTTTCTTTCATTTTTATTCTAACCTCGCTTCTTTAAGAGAAATACATCTCTGTGTTTAGTATTTATCTTTTACAGATTAAAAATGTCAAAATCTCTTGTCTATGGGAGACTTGTCGATTTTATTTCTTTAAAGAATGATCAGATGAATATCGAACTTGAGATTGAAGCAGTTGGTTAGAAGAACTTCTTTAATATTCGAGAGATGGTGTATTTCAATGAAGTATATGAGTTCTGAAAGAATGCGAAGGTGGTAGACAACACCTTGGTATCGTTGGTAGATGGGTTTTCGGTAATAATCACATAAGACTCTGTTGAGAAGGCTATTAGGTGTCCAAATAAAGGAGCAGAACTGTTCAACAATATAGGTTGGATTGCTCAAAGTCATATAGACAAAGCCAACATCAATCGATTACTATATGGATCTAGTAATCCAGGAGTCAAGAAGTCTTCAACCCTCATTCCAAAGTCTAGGGTTCTTCATTCACTTCTCCATTTTATCTTACCAAGAGTAGGATTAAAGGACTTGGTGACAGTGAATGATGAACACTATCTATTTCATTTACTCACTCACCAACCGATTAATCTCCCAATCTTGATTCTGAAGTACATGATAAAGGCTAAGGAGGATTATCGTTTGAAGAGTAGTTCTCTACCTTATGGTACACTGTTAATAAGATTCTTCAAAGAATTTGGAATCCTACTTAATAGAGGAAACAGAGTAAGGATGAATGTTAAGAGTGTTATCAATGCCTCTAATATTCACAAAATGGGGATCAAGACTGAAGTCAAAGTGGATGTAGATTTTACACCGATAGCACAGTCTAAGGAGGAGCTTTTAGTAAGAAGAAGCAAGAAAGAAAATGCTTCCTTAGAAATATAAGCAAAACCTCGATCATCTGAAAGAATATCAGTAGAGAAAAAGGTTAAACACTAGTTTGATATGCAGATACAAGGCAGGACATTTCCAGAAAGGAAGGAAAGCAAGGTTCAACAACCAACTCATCAAGTGTCTTTAAAGAGGAAGGCTGAGACGCTCTAATCAGAAAGGCCCGAGAAGTCAAGAAGGTCACCAAGATTAATGACCTTACAACAACAGGAACAGAGAAGCAGAAGTTATGATTCTTAATGAAGATTTTAAAAGTAAAAAGGAGCAAGTGCAACAACAACAACCTACCAAATCAATTGTCTCTACCCCTTAAACTCAATCAGCACAATCATCTAGAGAAACAGAGATAAAAAAGAAGTTAGTATTTGAGAAGAAGAAGCCTCAACAACAACTCTCATCCAAATCAGTAGAAGAACAAAAGAAGGACAAACTTGTTCAGAAGAAGGTTTCATCATCTGATGTTCTATAAAAGACACAAACTGTTAAACAACAACTAGTACCATACAACCCTCCTCAGCCGATAAAGAAAGAAGATTTGAAGATGAAGGTCATAGAAAAATCAACACCTGATCATAACAAAAGTTCAATTATCATCATAGAACTTTCCAATCAAACAATTAATGTTCAAGTTGAATGTACAATAGTAAATGATCAGACGATACATCTTCTAAGTCCTAAAGAACAAAGACTATATAGTATTCTGCAAGATGAAAAGACAGAACCATATCCATTGAAGATTACTAAAGATCCTTATACAATATATCCAATAACAAGCAGGATGACAATCAATATTTACTAAATGTACAACGTAGACACTCAGCACCAATGAAAAGTAAAGAAAAAGGAAAGAATAAGAAGTTTCTTGAAGGACACGAAAATGATCTCACAGAAGAAGAGATTCCAGTGGCAGTGAAGAACATATACGATATATGTCATGCAGCTCAACCTATAGGTGTCTAGGTATCACATCATATATCAAGCAAATCAGGAAATAATTTTTGAGCATCTACCAAAGACGAAAGTTTCAAGGTAGTTGGCACAATATCAAATGGAAGGTACAAAAGTATCACAATTGAATGTATCGATTTTAACTTAGAAACCTTTATGCATTTACTCATTCATTTCAAACCCTTAGGTTTCATTTCTTCAGTTAAAACAATTTTACACCTTCTAGGGAAACCGATTTACAAATTACCCAGACCTGATGATCTTGATATCCCTGATGTAAAACAACCATTCAAATTACCAAGCATAGAATTAGACGATTCACCTAGAAAATAATATGTTTTTGAACAAACTCATCCACTTAGTGAAATACTACAAGATGCTTCTATTAATTCAGAGTTCTTAAAGAATTTCATCAAATGGAATGAATCTAGTCATAAGTAGACAGAAGTTCAGGAAGCTTTAGCTAAAAACATTGAAGAAATTTCTACTAGGGTTGATGAACTAGGTGATGAAGTGGGTGATCTTCATGAGGAAAGAACACTTCTATGTGTTTCCATAGAAGAACTCATGATGTTTTCTGAAATTTTGTTTTTTGTCTAAAATGAACTATCTTTTTGATTCATAACAAATAGGGGAGGATAGTAGAAAGCATTGTTTTTTGTCTACCATTGTATATCTTGCTTTATTTGTCTGAATATTATCTTTATTTTATCTAACTATTATTTTTATCTTATCTTCTAACATTATGATTATTTATTATTTATTATCATAAAAAAGGGGGAGATTGTTAAGTCAAGAAGACTTCACTTCTTCTATTAATTTTGATGAAAGTCAAATAATAATAACCATAGAAATGTGTGAACTGTTTTGATGAATTTATTAAGTGTGCAGATAAATTTAAGTAGCACAAATCATCAAATCAAGACAATTAGTAAAAGTTGAATAAACAGATCAGATGAAGTGCTTAGTCTAAGACACCAGAAGAAGCATATGAGACACCAGACAAAGTATATGAATCTATGTAAGATGATGAAATTGAAGAATGTACTAGAACTTGAGTTAGTAGGACTCATCTAATAACTGTTTTTAGAAGATTCGACAAGCAGAATTCTCAAGAAGATCGTTGAAGATTTAGACTATAAATATTAGTTATATAGTCATAAACAAATATACAGACACAATACAAAAAAAGAGAAAAGAATTATGATTGTAAAAGCATACTTAGATAAATTCTGTGCTCAAGTGCTTACACAAAAGAAAGCAAATACATCTATAACGTGAAGCACAAACAATATCTTTTTGAGTGAAAAGAAAGGCTAGAGCCTGAAGAGGCTAAGGAAGCAGATAAAGAACACTTTGGGAAAGAGACCTGAAGAGGCTTTATAAGTGTAGAAATAATACTTGCAAGGTTGAAGTTAGAGTGAAATCTCAGATGAACTCTAAGGACTAGACATAGCCCAAGGTTAAGGGTGAACCAGGATAAATTGCGACATCATATTCTCTAACTCTTATCTCTTTAATTTTCTTGTTGTTAGAAGAATAGATACTAATTTTCGTTGTTGCATTACTCACCAAATTAAGTGAATTTTTTTGTAATCATCTAAATTTGTAACGAAAATCAAGGAGTTTTTAAAGATTAATATCTTAAACGATTTGACACAATTTAACCCCCTTTTGTGTATTTTACATAGTATACGTGATTTCTATATTAACAAGTGATTTACTTCAAAAACACGCATTCATAATATTGTTAATAAAAATCCATCCAATCATGCTTTCATCATTTTATATTCTAAATTAATTCCATAACTTACAATAACTCAAAATGCTTTAAGATAAGAATCAATAAATCATAGATCTTTATAAAGAAGAATCAATAAATAAAAATTAAAATATGATCGAATCATAATTAGTTCCATATCATAACATTATACCCCTACCCACATATAAAGATGTACATTGCTCCTAATGGTTATGAAAATTCACAAAAAAGAATAGAAAAGCTTTATACAGAGAGAAGGTAAAGTAAATTGGTACTTCCCCAATTTATTGTATTCACGACATGATTTCCATCTATTATTATCCTTACAAAAGTAAAACAACAAAAAAAGAAAGAAAATAAAATAAACACATATTAACTATATTAATGAAAAGAAAACAATGAACAACAAGAAGAAACAAATAATGTAAAAGTAATTTAGTAGGGCTAGTCCCCTGCGAACTATCATAACAAAAAATAGAAAAATAAAAAATAAATGCAAAATATAAAAAATGCCTATATTGAAACATTATGCTCATAATCTACAGTTGTCTGAAGATCTGTTATAGTCATAGGAATGTGAAAGTCTCGAGAGTCTTGAGGCATTGCCTTAGTAGTAGCTAGAGCATCTAATTATTCAGGGGTTAACAACTATGTAGCAGCTTTTTTGATAGAGATGGTATTGTGACTCCTAAGTGTTTTGTAATTCATATCAATGCCTCCTCCATTCATCAATCATATGCCTTAATCGTGCTACATTCTCTAACAAATCCTACTATCCCTCTTGTATGGTATGTTGTACTCCTATAATCGGTCTTACATATCTCTCTAACTGGGTTATCTTTAACTGGTCCATATATGGAGGTGTAGATGATCTGCTAAAAGTGACTATTATTGAAGAGTTGTCTTAAGGTTCAGGTTTTATTATAGGCTGATGTGGAGGATCCTACCTAGGTTGCTGCTCTTATACTCCATCTATAGCTACATGCTCCTTAACTCCCATTAGAACGTAGACTTGTCTCTACTAACCTAGTCTCCTGTATACTATCCCCAATGTTCTTAATGTATTGAGAGTAATTGGCACAATCTGTCATAGTGGAGTCATCCCAAGTAAACACTTTAGTAGTCTCATACCTTAGACTAATTTGGACTTGTATGGCCCCACATATATGGCTTCTTGTTGTATCTAATTTCTATTAATTTGGTTTGTCTTCGTATCTTGATTTTGGTTACAAATTCTTGTGCTTTGATCCAAATGTGAGATGAATTAAGTGAACTTGGTATGAATATTGCATGAATGTTAATTAGATTATCTTGTGAATGTTCTATGAAAAATAGAATAATTATGCATGAATGAAAGAAATGGGGAGTGAACCATTGTATGGAATTAATTTAATTAAGCATGTAAATGGTGTCACATCCATGACTATACAAGTCACAGGTGTGATAATGGGAATCACACCTATGACTCCCTCATGTGCACTCGTGACAACATTTCCTTTAATTCTTATAATTATTACGTGGAAGCTATAGGAGTGACGGCTCGAAACCCTAAATCTAGGATTAGACTACACATAGAAAGGGTAAGGAGGTTGGCGGCGGAGGCTACACATTCTAGGCATATACCTTCATTATAGGACACAAAAACAAAGAGAGAGAAGGCAGAGAAGCAAGAAGAGAACAAAGAGTAGTCAGGTGATGTGAAGAAGAAAAACAGTAGAGAGGTGGAAGCATAGTTAGCATTCAGTTGTCTGGGTGATCATCAACTAGAAGCAAAAGGTGAGAGCTGATGCAAAAGGCTTGAGAGTGGTAAGAGACCACTGGAACTCCCTCATCTAATCCTTGTTTGCTTATTCTGTTCCTATATGTTGCATTATTTCTTTGTGATTATATTGGAATCACTACCATGTTAGCTTAACCGACTGTTACTCTGCTAGCTTTTAATAGTTCATTTTAGGTATTCACTTGGTTTATTGCTTTAATACTACTCTTATAATGATAAAGATGGTATTCAAGTATATAACGATGATGAATCTTGTTTATTCCATGACGGATGATCTCTTTTTCTTGGGAATTAATATAGCTAGTTTAGTCAAATATGCATGATTGAGTTATTGTTGTATTGTCTTATTATTTGCTATAGTTTTTTTTAGCTTAATAGATGAAAAAGCATGACCAAAATTTACATCATTTTGGTATTAAATGAAAGATCAAGAGAAGAAGTTTAATATCGAACGAGAAACTATAGACGATTAGGTTAAGAATTAGAAATATATTAACTTAAGTGGTAATTATTTGTCTGGTTTCCATAATTAATTCGAATGATAACTTATTGAGAAAAAAAGTTAGATTTAGTTTATTATTCAAGTTGATCTTAGAACCTAACTATTAATTTAATAAGACAATTATCTAATCATTTCCGCTTAATCATGCATAAGAGTTTAAATTAGTGAAATCAATTATCAAGAGTTTCCCTCATCGATTTATCAATCTGTTTTTTGCTTTTAGTTAAATCAGTTCACTTTTTAATCTCATTGCGTTATTTTCTTTAAAGCCTTTACTTAACAAATTGGGATACAATATTTAGGGTTGCAATTGCTTTTATTGTTATTCAAGGTTAATTTGAGTGGACCAATTTAACCTCCGTGGGAGACCACCCTAGGTACTCAACTATAACTATCTCGATAATTATAAGTAGGACAGCCTAGGTATTTTTATAACTTATTTTAGCACAACACTCCCACTATGTTTTCATAGGACTGATGCTTGATGAACTAGGCTAAGGTGTACATAAGGGAGATGGGGACCTTCTTTACCATATGATTGAGCCCAAGTTGTTATATAAATTGGTGTCTCTTTCATGGTTTTTGATATATTTTTTGACTCCTAATTCTTGATTGTTTGTGCTTAAATTAATCCTTGAGTGTGTGTTTGTATTGTTAGTAGTGTGCCCTAGGCCAATAGACATATGTGATTCATGTATTAACATTATGATTTTTTAATAATATATTATGAGGTATTCCTTTCATATATGCATGTATTTCGTTTATGTAATGTGATTTACATTCCATGAAT
>JAOTAX010046873.1:0-10581 GCA_025629825.1 Erythroxylum guanchezii | reverse complement strand
AGGGAGGGATATTTTAAAATTTTTTGAAAATTTTGCAAAAAAGTCCCTCAATTTTTTAAAATTTCCGGTACCGGCCGGTACCGACAAAATTGGCCGGTACCGACCGGTATTTTTTTCCGGTACCAACTATACCCGTACCGGTACCTATTTTCGGCCGGTACGGTACGAAATTCAAATCATTGGGCTAGCCTGAAAAAAAATGTTAAATAATTGAAAACCCTTCCATAGTTTAGCCTTCCTTCGACATTTATATTCTTGGAGTTTCTTATAATATTTTTTTTTTCTACAAAGGAGAAAACAAAAGCGAAAACTTAAAAAAACAACAACACCCTAGCTAAAGTAGGGTTCTTCTGTATAAAGCACCGTGCTGGTCGTGATGAATTTGGTCCCGGATGGTCACCGGGGGTTCCTGCAAGATATGCAAGCCTGGACTGAAGACCACTGCGAGGGAGGCCATCCAATCTGCACACTGGTTCTCTTCGCGATACATATGCTAGAGGTGCACCTCTCAGTCTCGTTGTAATAAACCTCGTGTATCTACCACCAACAAAAGATTGTCAGTTAAAACTAACCTAGAAGAGGAGAAGATGTTAATAACCTCAAGGGAGTCCACTTCAACAATAGCTCTTCGATAGCCTAGTGCCCAAGCCAGAGAAAAGCCCGAATGGGCGCCTCAGGGTTCCGCAATTGCAGGAGAACCGCTGCCAATGTTGTGAAGGAACCCTCCACACTACCTTCCTTGACAATCCCTAATTAGTCCACCCACGGTGGCAATGTTAGACCCTTGGGTAACTGCCCCATCCGAATTTATTTTGATCCAATCCTGGGTCGGTTTTGTCCATCCAACTAAATTTCCGACAGGTAAGCCTTGCTTCTACATTACGTAACTTTCCATGATCCTTGCTCTTTCGATCCACTCGACATATTCCATAACTACTCGCGGACCGGCTTCCGGCCACACAAAGCTTGCTTTAAAAATGCTACGATTTCTCCATTGCCAGAGAAACCAGCAGGCTACTCCAAAGATCATACCCCACTCAACCTGATGTACTTGAAGTTGCCTCCTAAGGTTGTGAGCTACCCACCAATCCACTTTTTGGTGGAAAAAATCCGTGTCCCATGTAACCAAGAGAAATTTACCTCAAAAAGTTTTCGCGCTCGGGCAATCTCGAATGACATGCAAGCTTGACTCTTCTTGCCCACAGACATGGCAACTGCCATCCGTTGTGAGCTTACGAGCCAATCGCTGCTAATTTGTCAACAACTTGCCTTTGGCCATAAGCTATAGGAAGGCTCTAATCCGCTGAGGCCCTACTCATTTCCAGATGGAAGCCCAAAGACTAATGTGAGCGCCCGTAGTGTTGCCTTCGATTAATTCGTAGGCTGATGCCACCGTAAATCGCCCATGACTAGTGTTTCCCCAAATCAAGGTATCATCCTCTATGCTCTCAGCATTTGGCCGGATCTCCGCGATATCCATACATACCGTGGAGGGTAAAAAATGTTGGAATAAGTTCCACTGCCAGTTGCCGCCTTCATCTGTAAACTCCACCATTGTGGCATAAAGGAGGCTATTGGGGAGAGGAGTGGTTACCGCTAAAATTAGGGGACCCTAGTCATTTGCCCAATTATCCAACCAGAAGTGGATGCGCCTCGCATTGCCCAGCTTCCATTTCGTACCTTTGCATACATATTGCCAGGTGTGCGGAAATTCCTTTCCAAATGACCAAACCTCCTTTCCTGTCGATATTCGCGGGAAGAGGGTTGAGGCCTAATCGATATTTAGCCTTGAAGAGTTTAACTCATAGGGTTGTGAGCGGATTTATCAAGGCCCAACCTAGTTTGGTCAAGAGAGCATCGTTGGAGGACCGAATATGTTTTAGGCCCAGTCCCCCTGTTGTTTTTGGCTTACAAATGGTTTCCCAATTAACCAAATGAGTTTTCTTCTGTTCACCCATCGCTCCCCAGATAAGTCCCTCATGATTCGCTCCAAATCATCGCATAGTTGTCTCGGGAGCTGCACCATCTGCATTGTATAAGTGGAAAGAGACAAAAGTATTGACTGGGTTAGAGTAACTCGCCCTGTCAGGGATAAGACTTTTGCTCGCAAGCTAGCGAGTTTTTTCTTAGCGCAGTCAATGATGTACTGATAAGTATGTCTCATTGTGTGTTCATGAATCAAAGGGACTCCTAAGTACTTACCAAGATTGGTCGTACAAGAGATGTGTAAGGTTTGACTTATGCAACGGGCGATTGTTGGGCCGATATTCTTGGAAAAATAAATCCTCGTTTTGTTCATATTCACTTTTTGACCAGAGGCCTGACAAAACACTTCCAACGTCCTTGCAATGACTTGCGTCTGTGAATCTTCCACTTCAGCAAACAAAACAAGATCATCTGCAAAGAAAAGATGAGAAATGGGAGGTCCTGTAGGGCTCGGTTTGACCGGTTTCCATTGTCGCTTGTAAGATGAGCTGACCTAGCCTTTTCATGCACAATAAGAAAAAGTAAGGTGAGAGCGGATTTCCTTGCCGAATACTGCGGGAGGGAGTGAAGGGATTTGTCGGCGTACCTTGCCAATCAACTTGTATAGACACTGTCGTCACACATTGCATAATGACCGTGCTTAAAGGAGCTGGAAACCCAATATCCTGTAAAGCATTTTTGATAAAGTCCCATCGCATCCAGTCATAGGCTTTCTCCAAATCCACCTTAATAGCAAAATAACCAGTTTTACTTGTCTTCTTGCGCATCGATTGAATGACTTCCTGGGCTATGATAATGTTATTCGTAATTTGTCTGCCTGGAATAAAACTGCATTAGTTAGCCCCGACCAAGTAATCTATATGAATTTTCATTATGTTCACTATAATTTTCGAAATGATCTTGTAAAGTACAGAGTAGAGGCTAATCGGACGAAATTGAGTAATATTCTGAGGGGAAGGAATTTTAGAGATCAAGACCAAAATGGTATGATTTAAATCCCTATCTCAGCGTTCCAAACAGAAAATTGCCTGGATGTATTATATCACTTTTGGCCCTAGCAGCTCCCAATGCTTCTGAAAGAATAATGCATTAAAACCATAGATTCCAAGGGTCTTATTCGGGTTCATGTCAAAAACCGTTATCTTGATTTCTAAAGCATGGATTGACTGGGTTAGCGTTTGAATCCTGACCTCCGAAAGCGTAGGGAAAGTTATGATGAACTGTCCTATCTTCGTTAGTATAAAGTTGGACAAAGAAAGACCTGGCTTCAAGTCCCAATTGCACTATGGTCAGATGGTCGTGTTGTTTGATTGTGCTAAGAACACCATTGAGTTGGGCACATGCATTGGTGGAAATCCTACAAGGATATATAACTCATCCACTTCTTTCACACTCACTACAAACAAGCCTTTTGGCATATTTGTGGGTCTGTGTGTTTTTCTTCTGTTATCCCTATTTTCACTTTTCCACTTATACACTACCAACCCTTATGAGATAACCTGTTGTCCCTCCAACGCTTGGCGACAACTGATCTGATCACTAGACCCCTACTTCGCTTTATCTGATCAAATACAACTGATGATTCATCAGAATAATATCCACATTGTTCATCATTAGGGTGATATCGTCAGGAATTCGTAAGGACCATTTCACAGGCACAACATATTTATTTCTCTTAACAACCTTAAATCATATGATCCAACTTCCAAAGTTCGTAGTTTGGTTTCATTCTTATTATTTGAAAGAAAAGAAGGGCAGACAAGTTTAAGATAGCAACGAACTCATTATAATTTTTGGTGGGTAATGAGCTTGCGCCCTTGCAAAGAAATACCAAGTAATCGAGTTTGGAGTGATAAGTCTTTCGTCGACCACCACTCTTTTTTTCAGTTTCTGTGGTCAGGATCACAATCAAATAAGTGGCTTTTTATTTTTATTTTTGGGAAATAAGTGGCTTTTAATTTAAAAAGAAAGGATCTTGTAATTGTCTTCATCTTTAAAATCTAGATTTGTAATTTTGTTTGTCAAAAAGAAACAATGCTTCACTCTTGTAAAGACTCTATGATACAATTTAATTTAATTCAAACAACTTCAAGATTTAAAATTTTGTGAAAAGAATGCTCTCTCTACCCCGTTTGGAATGATCTCCTGTTAAATGAAGTTGCCAGAAATGTTGGATACTTTATTGACAAGGTTATTCAATGGTTTACTGGTTTTCATTATGCACATGTAGCTTTTCCCTCCTTTCTGCCACCGCCATTCAAAAGTGTTCATATACAGAAATCTATTTAGCTGATCTAATACCAACCCTACAAGCCTTACTTCCCGTTCTTGATTTTTGACCTGCGAAAATAAATTGCAAAACTCAATTTAGAAAATGAATTAAAAGAAGAAAATTGTCCAAACTTTATTTACAAACTTCAATTTCTTGTTTGACGACACCAGTTGTTATTGGAGTTTGGTTTCTATATATATAAAAACACACAAACACACTGGCAGATTCCACTATAATATATCTTGTTCCTTGGCAAGAGAGGGGACGCTGGTCGACGACATTAATGTGGCATGTATGCTCTATGTCAAGATTCTTTCCCACAAGCATACGGTAGTACAACGGCCCCTACCATAAATTTGAAATGGATGATATGTATATATATATATATATACTTTTAGAATATTCTTTGCTGCAACACTCACTCTCACCTTGTTCACATTGCACTCCTTTGGGAAGTGGAGGGAACATTGTTGTTTACAGTTATAAGTGGAAAAGCCTCGCCCCTACAGAACAAGTATATATATGTATACATATTCATCTTTGGAATCTTATTTTTATACGTAAAGGTTTAAATGGATGAGTCAAATTTGGCTTAAGGAATAGAAGCATTAAAGCGAATGGACTGGTAGTTTTCAACTTTTGACAAACAAGTTCTTTTCATTTTTCTCTTAGAAAACGGACCACCGACTTTCATTTTGTCGATTAAAGAGGAACGAATGTCACGTTATTTTCTGTCTCTTCTTTCTCGTTCATTCAATGTCACTTTCTTCCAATTTCAATGTCAAGCGAAGGTTCAAACATATCACAGTTCAAACAATGAAAAAAAAATAATAATATATAAGTGAATGGCTTTATGCAGGACTTAGCCTCTGCATGTGAATCTCTAGGATAAAAGATGGGAGGGCAGGCGTTATTTCTGGGAACGAAATGCCCTTTACAAGCTGGCAAATGGCTCGCTTCCTTTTTATTAATGGAGTTGAATGTGCTTAACATGGCCAATTAACCATAGGCCAAACTCATAATTAATGATGTAAATTATCTTGTTAACCCTAATCACTTAGTTACATGTTTGTGTTTTGGTCTTATTCATCAGATGGTTTAAGGCTTTGTTTGGCAATCAGCTGATTGCATTAGCTGTTAGCAATCAGCTGTTAGTTGATTATATCAGCTGTTAGTTGATAGCTAATTTGATCAGCGAATTGTATAGTTGTTTGTCATTTGATGTTTGGTAAAATTAGTTGTTTAGTATTAGTTGTTTATGTGTAAATGACTTATGAGGACTTGACTTTAACAAAATTATAAGAGTATGAATATTATATATCTTAGTATTTCGTTGAATATTCTTATAGGAATTTAGATTTTAGATATTTAATTCTACAAAAATTAAGTTTATAACTCTAATAAAAAACATATAACGTATAACAACAACAACAACAACAACAACAACAACAACAACAACAATAATAATAATAACAAAAACAACAACAACAACAATAACAACAACAATAATAATAATAATAATTTAATGTAAAATTTTTTATTAATATGAATGATGTAGTGAGGTACATCATATTAGTATTTTTTATATAATATGTATGAATTTTATTATTTAATAAATTAAAATGACTTATAAGAACATGGTTAAAAAAAATGTATAAGGCCAGGATTAAATATATAATTTTACAAAACTTAAAATTTTTTATAATAATAAAAATAGAACAATAATTAAATTTTAAAAAAAATTACAAATATTTTTAATCTATAATTGCATAAAAGTTAAATTTGACTTTTAATACTTAAAATTTTAGCTAATTGATGGAAACACTCTTATACAGAAACTTTTTCGTCAATAGCTGTTTATGTTAAATAAGCTGTTGAAAAAGCTATCCACCAAACATCTTTTATAGCTGTTTGAAAAGTCAAACTATCACACGATTCCTAAGACAGATAGAAACGTAATTGCTTATTATGATATGACATATCCAAATGGCACGGAGATTAACCTATTTGTTGAGTTAGTTTGCTCTTAAATTTCCACCGAGGAAGGACAGGAAATTACTTTACATAACCCTTACTCTCCTAACTCCTAAGTTGATCTGGGATAATTTTTTGTACTTAATTGCGATTATTAAAACTGCACGCTATATCAACGTCGTGAAGGAAATTAAGAAGAATTTGCCAATTCCAGTAGATCTGTGGGTATAAGAACAGGAGACAGCTTAACATGAGATGCTATCTTCTGCTTCCTCAGAACTTACAGTTGTGTATTAGGATCCAACGCCTTTTCCAATAACCTCATTCCGGCAAAAATAGCTACCCCAGAGACTCTCTTTAGTCTTTATGGCCCAATCTTTTATCAATAACACCACAATTACTATTGGACAATATCTAATACGTGTAGTAGCTAAATATGAATGATCACCTCACCTTTGCTCAAGACTTAGAGCTGTTTGGTTGGATGTTAATTAATAGAATGGAATGAAACGGAACAAAACGATTTATAATAGAATGAGATGTAATATAGTAAAAAGTTATTTGGGATGGATGAAAGGGTTCATAATATAATGTAGTAAAATATTGTTTAGAAGATGGATAAAATGAAATGAAATATATAATAAATAACTATTATACTTTTGATATTAAAATGGTTGCTATAAAAAATTTAACGCTAGTATTAATTGTCAATAAAATATTTTGAAATATATTTAAAAATTGGTTACAGTAAGGTCCACTTAACTCTTCCAACTTGATTTTCATTTGTTTTTCTAACTACGTACATTATCCTGTGATTCATATTCTTATGTATAATAGCATAATAATAATGCTATGTTATATCGTCTCATTGCAACTTAGAACGTGAAAAAAAGAAAGGAAATTGTTTTTATATCCTTATTTGCTAAATTTATCGTTGGCTTTTAACATGATTGTCACTTGTCGTATGTAATCATCATGGTCTTTGCATGATAAGGATGCATGCCAACTGAAGGACATGTAAGTGGTTAATCCATAAGTGTACTTCTTTGTGTCGGCAACTTATCTTTTGTGGACTCCATATATTTCTGTATGAAGCTGATATAGATATGGTATTGGTAGCTAATGTATCAACTAAATCGTTAGTCGAGTCAGAATCGCATGAAGCCGAAATCTGTCTTTGTAGTGTTAGTTCTTTGCCGCCTGAGAGGTGATATATATATATATGTTGGGCACGTACATAAAACAAAACAAAACATAATGGAATAGCAAAGCATCATCATTTTCTGCTGGTGGATGCCTCTACATATGGGCTCCGTTTAGTGTTACAGTCATAGACTGTTGTTGCGCCCCAAAAAGTAGATAACGGAGTTTTTCTTTTCTGAGTATTTCATTGTGTGCATGTATTGTTCTAATTACAGAACCAAAACCCCAGACACTTGTGAAAATGATGTATTACTTACTCTGTGCCACTTGAATTAAGGTTTCGTGGAGGTATGTGTCCATTTTGGATAAGAACAAAAGGGAGTATCTTGGACAATTAATCTAAAGGAAGAGGATTTTCAAACTCAATTAATAACCACAGCAAAGTTCTTCTCCATCATTTAAGACTAGTGGACTGTTGGACCATGTTCATGTTCTATACTTTGTAATTTGTGTTGGTCAAAAGAAGTGTTAGTGTTGTGATGATTCTGTAACGTGGATATTCAAATACAACTTCAAAGATTTAAGAAAAATCTGACCTCGGTCACGGACCCAAGTTGAATTTTTTGTGATACTAATAACTCACAAAGTTAAGGTTTTGATCACATGTACACAATCTCCTGCAATAATTTCAACTAATTACCCAACATAATGATAGAACCAAATTGTACATCAAATGACAAATTTGAAAGTAGGCTTAAACAACCCTTAAAGTCTTCTTAATGCTTGGATTAATTATTAGGCAAGGCAGGGGACTTCCATGCCTTCTTTTAGTTAACGAGGATTAGGAAATGAAAATCAATCCTTTCCCTCTTTGCTGGGTAACTAATTGTCAATGGTCAACCACATAATGGCGGTGCCAGAGACATTTCTTTCAATGTCTGCAACTTTATCAACCATAATGTTTGTCTAATCTAATGCTAACATGTTAATCACTAAAGAAACACCGATTTGATCCTAAAGTCAAGACAAGAGTTTGTTTAAACAATTATTTATAATTTGTTGGGTAAAAAACGTGGACTTTTCTTCCGATAATATTCAAATTGGAATTATTTCAATTTTATTATATTAAATAATTGAAAATTTATATAATTCATTGTTGAATATATGCATGATGCAATTTACATAACCGTTTTGTTCAATTTTTTAATTAACTATAAAATTTCAATAAAAAGTTAAACAAATGTTTTTCTATTTTTTTTTAGAGATATAAAACCAATAAATCAGGCTAATAGTCAGAGAAGAAAGACAGGTGGTTTAATTGATAAAGTAATAAATTTCTTAGATTGCCTACCAGATAAAAGTTATATAATTTGATTTTTGCGATTCATTTAATAATTAAAAAGAATGGTTATTCAAGAATTAAAGATATATCAAATCTTATAAATATCGATTAAATTTATTTTAATATTTAATTATAAATAATTAACTCATAAAATAAATCATTTAGATAATTTATAACTTAATAGGTACATTCTTTTTGTATTTTCTTTCGTTTCACGGAACTCTTTTTTATAACTAATTTTATTTTTCAGTAGATTTGTCTGACATTATGACCTATCTTTTCTCCGTTATTCAAAAATTTACTTGACTAATAATGTTATTCGTAATTTGATGATTAACTATTCAGTGCTTGGCTAGAACATTAATTGACACTTAATGGGAAATAATGGAATGGTATATCTTTTTAAGATGATAGAATTAAAAAAAGAAAAAAAAGTAATAAAAATTACAGGAATGAACAATATAATTTTAAATATTGATATTATAAAAATTATATTACATTATGCGTGATTAAACATAGGATCTCAACCATTTAATGCAAGCATGACCATTATAAAATTTGCCATTACTTTTTTTTTTATGTCTCGATAAAGAAAAGGAAATTGGAGCCATGAAGAGACTTGATGGCCTAATAAATTATTGGAAGAAGAAGCATAGTCAAAGATTATGGGCTCCGAAAGTGTTGCCAATTCAGAATTTCTTCTCTCTTTTCTTCACTTTCTACAAGCTGAAATAACAATTTCCCAATTTATTAATAGATGTTTTAGAAATTTGCTTAACCTTTGATGTAGGCTCAAAAGTCACAGAACATTGTTCCCGCTCCCATTCTTCTGTTGAAAAAATTGGGCCCTGCGTTCTGCTTGTGTGGGCCTTTGTAGTAAATGGCCTAAATTGATCTGGTGGAGTCCAAGTATCGCCTTGCACTTTTACTATGCGGATTTTTATCAGGGATGGTAAAATTGACCTGACTCGATTTTAGCCTTGTATGAATTGATCACGGGCGGGCTGCGGGTCGGCCCGACTTGTGGCCCTCTTATTTCTTCAAAAATGATGATGTACATATATATATGTATATAAATATATACACGACCTAACCTGCCCGTGGCCTGTCAAGCCACAGGCCAACCCATCACGACCCCGCCAGGTCGCAGACGACATGGACTAGGGGTCTGGCTCGGTTGGGTCATGAGCAGCCCGGGCCCAACTCGACCCATTGGCATTCCTAATTTTTACGAGGTCATACAAGGTTCTTCAGCTCTTGCACTTGGCCACGTTTAAACGTGTTCAAATTTTTTAACAATTAAATAAAAATTAGATGTTTAAGATTTAAAAAATTTAGCTAATATTAATTTGTTATTAAATTAACCAAAAATTAAAAAAATTAAAAAATTATTGAAAGAAATTTTTTATCAAATAGTTAGTGTAATTGAAAAAAGATTGTTAAATTAAAATTAATTATTTTTTTAATTTATAAAAACTTATTAATTTACAAAAATTTGATCGATCAATTAACGAATTGATCGATTTTTAATAATAAAAGTTATTGAAATAAATCAAACTCAAAAGGTTAAAATTAAAACCTTTTAATAATAAAACCTATTAAAATAAACCAAACTAAAAAGAAAAAATTGAAACCCAAAAAGAAAATTGTGTTAAACTAACTTAGTTCATAAACAAGCAACGTAACTTCATCACTTACTTGCATTGCAACGACTGAGACCAGGACCTCCGTGCACACATGGATGTTTAGTGTAAACTAAAAGATATAAACTTCCGATAAGATTTTACTATTGTAAAATATATTCTTATTATTCAATTTTTATTTCGAAAAATATTTTAAATGACTTTTTAAATTATTCAACATA
>JAOTAX010046660.1:0-10595 GCA_025629825.1 Erythroxylum guanchezii | reverse complement strand
AATGCTCGTAAATTCAATTATACCTTTCATTTATTTCAAGAAATCATACTATATTTCCTCATTTAATTCCATTTAAACAAATGAAATCTCCAAAAAAAGGTTCGGGGTCCAACACTTTTTATGTTCTTTTGTTTTTAAGGTTGAACTAGGGTTTTTCGAAGGTTCGAAAAGTCTAAAAAAATCCCTCAAAACGTTGAATTTGTGAATGCCGTGCATTTTCCTGACGTAGGCCACGACCGTGGCCAACGGCTAAGTCTTCTGTCAGGATTATGGGCTACTATTTTGGCCTCAATGTCTTCCGAAACTCCTATGTTATCGTGGCCTACTTCTAAGCCTTTTGTCATGATTGTAGGCTGATGTTTCAACCCCAATGTCTTCCGAAACTCCTCTGTTCTTCAATATTGACCCTGAAACACTAGCAAACACATCAAGGTACCTAAAAAACATAATATTTAAGCTTAAAAGCTTTTACTAACCCATAAAACACTTAAAACACAAATAATTAACTAACACAATTCTAACCTAAGCATATACTAAATGATCGGATTAATGGATAAACACATATCAAACTATGCCTTAAAACACGATGCAATTTACACTTATCAAATTTCATAGGGATCGATGCAACGTGAGATGAGCTTATATTTCTCCCTGAACTGAAGTAAATTTTTCCATGGTGACACTTTCAGAAATGCCTTATCCCTTACTTGATACTCAATATCTTTCCTTTTTAAATCAATATAGATTCCTACTTATCACTGGCAGCTTTCAATCTTTTTCGGATAATTTGAACTTTCTCTTCATTATCTTTTACAATATTAGGCTTGATCATCTTGTTTTCACTTAATTCAATCCAACAAACTGGAGCCTTACACTTCCTACCATATAGGGCTTCATAAGACACCACTTTGGGCTTGAGACCTGGACTTTTTTGGATTTCTATTAATGTGCTTTGTATCTATTTTATTTCACCTAATATATTGTTTTGTATTTAGATTAAATGGTCTAATTTGTTTTCTAGGTGGCTCTGCTGATTTGCTAAATCTGTAATTTACTGGGTGAGACTGATCATAATTTTTGTTGAACATATGTAGAGAGTGTAGTAAGTTGATTTTGTATATTATCTAGTTGTTTTTTATTATAATTTATAGATGGATGAGTAATTTCATATGATTTTATTTTTCAGGGTCTTGGAGTGTTTGAGGAATAGAAAAAGAATATGATCTGGTTAAAGGTGGATTGTATGAAGTGCAAGATTGTTCAGAAAAAGAATTTGGTCTTAGGTGTGGATTTGGTGGAGCTATGATAGGAAATTGAATAGCTGGGAGAGGTCTTAGCTTTTGTTGAAAATTTGTCCCTACTTTTACTACTTTTGTGAATAGTTGATCTATGTATATTTGGTCTGTATTTTTAAATTCAATAATATGATGAGAGTTTGTAAAAGCATAGCTAATATGATAAGTAATAGAAAATGGATATTGTCCTGTAGTCATGAGCCTTTCTTTATAGAATTTGTATGCTATAGTAATGGTATTATTTAAATCTTGAGATTGAAGAGGAATGCCTAATTTTAGTCTTGTATTAAATAGAATTTTTCCATAGGCTAAATTGCCATTCATTATACCTATTATTTGATCATTAAGACTGGTCAGTCTTTTATCTAAAATTGCCATTCTAATAAGAGAGTCAATTCCTTCTTGAAAAGTGGATTTTAATAAAATTTGAATAGTTGATAGGTGAATATATCCAATTTTATTTCTTTTAGCTTCGAGTATTTGCTGTAGTTGTTTTGTAAGTTGTTCTTGATCTATTGAATTAATTCGTATATGTCCATTACATTGATCAATTCTAATCGGGGTTTCACATATCATTTTTCCAAAGTAAATAATATTCTGTCTTTTAAGGATATTTTTAAAAACAGATTGTTTGCATATGTCCTGTCCGGATTTTAAACTTAATTGTGTTTTTGCTATTTGGTTCCGTTTGTCATTGGTTAATAAGGCATTTACTTGAAAAGTACCTTGTGCTTCTGTTAATTCTAGTGTATCTACATCAAGTATCTTAGAATCTTTTGAGGTAGTCATAATCGTGATGTATGATAATTATTATGGCTATCATAAACTGACTCTAGTGAGGCTAATCGATTTAAATATAATTGATGGATTTGTCTTATGGTAGCTAAATAATTATAGTGAGGACTGAGGATTAATAGCTACTCTATTGACTTCTGCAAAAATGAGGTAATTAATACGAGATTCATGATATTGTATTTGATCTAGATATTTTGCTAGGGTGTCTTGGGTGATTATAATTTGTTCTCTAATATCTATACAGATAGGACAATTCATTCCGAATGTTTAGTTCGAAAGAGTTGCTTCCATATATCTTGGTATACTTTTTGCCATAAATAGTATAAACATGATTCTAAATAACAAAGATGAGTGCAAGTATATATAAAATCTAATAAATCATTAGGATGAACATAATAATTGCTGAGAATAAGTAAACAAAGTAAAGGTTGAATATAATTGAATAAACGTAATGCTAATAATAGATTCTAATAAACAAAAGAAACAATGCATGATGTTTAGCTAATATAATATTTCATACAATCTTGTAATTCTTGTCTATATGTTCTGGTTGAGCTATAGATATATTGTGTTTGTGCCAATAACTGATGAGCTTCTCTAAATAAGTGAATATTATGAAGTTCTTCTGCTAATTTGATAGTATCTTGATAAACTTGTATATTATGAACTTGCTGCTTTTCTAACTGAGAATAAACATTTATTAGATGCTAGAGATGTCGTACAGATTCAAAATACATTCTTTCTTAATCTATAAGGTTTGAGATTAATGATCGATAATAGCTTCGAGACTGGATAATGAGTTCCTTCATTTCTTGAACTAATTCTATTGCTCTAGCTGTTTCTTCCATTATTATTCTTGCAGTTTGTTTGAGCTCTATGTCATCTGGGAGTGCTTCTTCATAAATCTGATGTGCTCTTCTATTTCGTGCAACAAAATGTCTGATATTTGAATTCATAGCTTCTTCACGGTTATAAGTGCGTCTGATTAAGTGCTTAAGTGTACGTTTATGCTCAAAATAAGTGTATTGATTATTATTGGCCATCTGTAATAAAAGAAAGAAAAAAATGAATTTAGATGAATGAGGTGATGAAGGTAAACATGTAAATAGAAACAATCGTTAACATACCTTATTCTTTTGTTGCACGACGCCAAACACAGGCTTAATTGCAGAGAGAACTTAGGTGAGCAAACGAAGTGTTTTATTTACTTGAGTAGTTCATACCTTCGTTAACTCAGCTCCCGTATATAGGGAAACGAAAAGAGAAAAAGACAAAAGACATTATTACAGACTTGACTAAAAAGAAAGATTCGTCGGTGAGACGAGACATAAAGAAAAAGAAAAGAGACAGCTGTACATATTTTACACTCTTGGGTCATATGGGAGGACCCTACATACTTTGCCTGTAGTGCTTTTGACTAGTCTTCAATAATTGGTGATTCTTCTGGACATTCTTCGTTGGCTCCTTGTTTTGCTATCTTGGACTGGGCTGGACAACAAGGACATTGGTGTGAAGCCCAATCTCTAAGTTAAGTGCATATAGCATATTTCCATGCTTCAGTGAGTCGTTCAAAAGGTCCGTTCATATGAGTGAATGGTTCGGTAAAACGTTGGAGAATATGAACTCCTTCTGTAGTGATAGGTGCTTTATAGGAAGATACCATGATCATTTGAGGTCCTTTATAATTAATCTTGACTAGTGAGTCATTGTTGATACGGTTGCACTGAATAAAAACTCCTTCTAGACAATTAAGATTGAATTGATTAATCAGATCCCAAGTGAATGTATTTTTGGAGGTGCTTCGAGAGGTGGATATGCTCCAATACTGATTCCAATCTGTAAATAGGCAATCTTAGGTACTAGGATAGCTGCATCGATTGTTGAATATTTTTCCTCAAAAATTGGGCAGCTGTTGTAGATTTTAATATATATTTCTCGGTCCTTGGCAAATCGATCTTTATATGCTTTGACAGCTTGAATGAATCCAATGGGAAATTCGGCCAAAAGGCTGATACTTTGAAGATAGATGGTGTCAATAAGTCCACTTTGGAATAGTAGGTCGGTAGTAAGTGGGTTAGCTCCAGGGAAAACAACTGCTTTAGGTCCAAATCTGCCTCGGTTTTGTGGGTACTATTGAAAATACTTCATTTCATCTGTCCACTCATTTAGTGCTTGGAAACAATCACAAAAGGCTGCTGAAGTGATTAATTTGGC
This sequence comes from Erythroxylum guanchezii, assembly GCA_025629825.1. Lineage (NCBI taxonomy): Eukaryota > Viridiplantae > Streptophyta > Magnoliopsida > Malpighiales > Erythroxylaceae > Erythroxylum > Erythroxylum guanchezii. The sequence continues at coordinate 6,291 of JAOTAX010046660.1, read as the reverse complement.
TCCTTCATTTATTTCCTTCGTAGGAAGGGAATTGATCCTTTCTAGATCTATAGCTTTTCCTAAAACTTGCATATTGGTAGTGGATCTACTTGCAGGTGTGGTCAAAACAGTCTTATATTGTGGTCTTAGAGGTGGATGTTGAAATTCTGCTAGTGCTTTTTCTGCTTCGTCTCTTGTAGTAAAACTCTTGTGTATAATTCCCTTTTTTCCTATGATATGAATTGCTGCTTGGTGCCATTCGTCATAAATTCCGGCCATTGGTCCATTGTATATGACATAAACCTTGGAATCCTTGTCATGATGTTTAGGAATAGGTGTTGGTTTTGTAGGTATTGAAGGTTGAGTAAGAGAAGGTTGAATATTAGATGGGGTTGAGCTGGAAGATGGAATGGTGGTAGTGGCTTCATTAGTGGTAGATGATTCTTGTCCTTCTAGTAGGGATATGGTAGTTCTATTGATTTCTTTTGTAACTGTGCTGGTTTGTCTTTGAAGTTCCACTAATTCTGCTTCTTTTAAGACTAATGTGTCCTTTAATTGTTTGATAACTATCTCCATTCTTGGGTAAGTATATCTGCAAGAAAATTGTTAGTTGATTTTATATACTGAATTGTAAAAGTATATTGAAGTAATTCTAACTGCCATCTGATCAGACGACCTTGATTATAATTGGATCTAATGTTGTACTTGATAAATCCACATAAATACTTTGAGTCTGTTTGAATTGTAAATTCAACCGGTAATAGATCTATATGTCATTTTCTCAAAGTTTTGAGACAGGCTAGTGTTTCCTTTTCATGATAAATTGGAATTTTTATAATAAGAGATTTTTGGTTAATAGATTTTATAGAAGGGGTTCTTAGAGTAATATAATGTAAATATTGACAAAAAGGATTATAAAGTTTTAAGAAGTTATTTCCCTTTGCTACCCAAAACTCAAGTTGAAGGTAGGGCGGAATCAAATTACTTAAACCCACTTAATTCAATCCAACAAATTGGAGCCTTGCACTTCCTACCATATAGGGCTTCATAAGGTGCCATGTCAATACTAGTCTGATAACTATTATTATAGGCAAACCCTATCATAAAAAGATATTTATCCCAACTTCCTGAGAATTCTAACATACAACCTCGAATCATATCTTCCAATACCTGAATAACCTATTCAGATTGTTTATTTGTCTGGGGGTTGAAAGTGGTACTAAACCTAAGTCAGATACCCAGAGCCCTTTGCAAACTTTTCCAAAATCTCAAAGTAAATCGAAGATCACAATAAGAAATAATAGACAATGGTACCCCATGCCATCTCACTATCTCATTCACGTATACATCTGCCAACTTATCTAACGGATCGTTAGGATGAACAGGGACAAAATGGGCAGACTTGGTGAACTTATCCATAATCACCCATACAACATCATGCTTTCTTTGAATGAGAGGAAGCCCAGTCATAAAATCCACAATAATGTTATCCCATTTCCATAGGAATCGGAATAGGATGTATTAAACCAAATGGAACCTAATGCTTAGCTTTAACCTACTGACATTTCAAACATTTGGATACATAATCTATATCATCACGTTTTATACCAGACCACTAGTAATGCTGCTTCAAATCTTGATACATTTTATTTCCACCAAGGTGCATTGTGAAAATAGTATTATGGGCCTCAAACAACAAGTTCTTCTTTAATTCACCACTAGTTGGTACACAGAAAAGTCAGTTTATTTACCTTCTTGAGTTTCCAAGATAAGTTGTTGCAACTTATCATCAACTTTCTATGCATCACAAATATTTTATCTTAAGGTAGGCCTAGCTTTTAATTGAAATATTAAAGCCCCATCAGATGCAAGTCCCCACTCACCTTGCTGCATTGACAATGCTGAAATGGTCTTTCGACTTAAAGCATCAGCCACCACATTAGCCTTACCAGGATGATAGTCCATAATACAGTCATAATCTTTAAACAGGTCTAACCAATGTTGTTGTCTCATTTAAGTTCTTTCTGCATAAGCAAGTACTTCAAACTTTTATGATCAATTAAAATCCTGCACTTTTCACTATATAAGTAGTGTCGTCAAATTTCAAAGCAAACACTATTGCTGCAAGCTCAAGATTATATGTAGGGTAGTTATGTTTATGTGGCTTTAGTTGCCTAGAGGCATATGCAACCACCTTACCATCCTACATCAAAACGCAGCCCAAAATATTTCTAGATGCATCACTAAACATAATATATTCCTTACCAAAAAAGGGTTAAGCCAATATAGAAGCTTTAGTAAGCATCCTTTTTAGTTGATCAAAACTAACTTGACATCTAGCAGACCATTCATATTTCACTCCTTTTCGTAGCATTTTAGTCAAAAAAGATGCTATCACTGAAAACCCCTTTTACAAATTGGTGATAGTAACGAGCCAAACTGATAAAACTTCTCACTTCCATCACATTTCACGGCAACTTTTAGTTAATAATTTCTTCAATGTTACTAGGATCAACTATAATTCCTTGAGAAGAGACAACATGTCCCAAAAAAGATACTTCCTGAAGCCAGAATTCACACTTGTTTAGCTTGACATACAACTATTTTTCCTGCAGGGTCTGTAATACAATTCGTAGATGTTAAGCATGGTCTTGTTCATTTTTAGAATAGAATAGGATATCATCTATGAATACCACAACATACTGGTCTAAATAAGGCCTAGACACCCTATTCATTAGATCCATGAATGCAAATCGCGCATTAGTTAACTCAAACGTCATTACCAAGAATTCATAGTATCCATATCAGGTCCTGAATGTAGTCTTCGAAACATCCATGTCTTTACTCGAAGCTGATAGTACCCTAATCACAGATCTATCTTTGAAAATACCCTTACACCTTTTAACTGTTCAAACAGATCTTCTATCCTTGGCAACATATACTTATTCTTCACTATGGCCCTGTTCAATTGCCTGTAATCATTGCACATCCAGAGAGTACCATCTTTCTTCTTAACAAACATAACTGGTGCTCTCTAGGGTGAGACACTCAGTCAAATAAACCCCTAATCCAGTAGCTCATGCAATTGAACTTTCAACTCTTTTAATTCAATAGGAGCCATCCTGTATGGTGCTATGGACATAGGAGCAATGCCAGGCATAATATTAATAGATAGCTCCATTTCCCTTTCGAATGGAGCCTTCAGGTTTGTATAGCAGATATCGCATTAACCAGAGGACTAGTGCAGATGCTATACAATATTATTTCAGGTTGAACGGGCTTCCTAAGCATAACAGTCTTAGCTCTAAAATCAATAACTGCTCGATGCTTGAACAAAGAATCCATACCTAAAATCAAATTGAATTCACAAAAAGGCAATTCGATTAGATCCGCTACAAACTCACTACTTTGGATCAAATTTGGATAGTTTTTATACACCCTATTAATCACCACACTACTGCCTAAAGGACTGGCTATATGAATATCATAATCTAACCACTCTATTGGCATCATTTTACCAGGAAATTCTCCAACACATATATAAAATGGCTAGATCCAGGAACAATCAAAGCATGCATTTCAGAGTTAGAGAGAGAAGCAGTACCAGCAATGACCTCAGATGCGTCCTGGTCTTCGCGAGCCTTTATAGCATAGGCCTAAATTGTAGCTGAAGTTGCAGCAAGTTGGTTAACAATTTCTAAAGTAGTACCCAGATTATGCAGAAACTAGCCAAATCCTCCACGACCCTTACCATATCCTTTATTTCCTGTAGGTGCATTTGAATCTTCTCTAGTAGCTTGTGATGCCTGAGACTGATTCATAGGACAATTTTGCTACAAAATGATCAGTGCTACCACATCGAAAACATACATTCGTAGCCCTCCTACAATTACCCCAATGGTACTTGAATCAATGAGGACAGTCTAGTGCACCAAAACCTCGGCCCACAAAGGAACCCCTACCAGAATCAGTTGATAGTGAAAAGTCTTGTCGCCTTCCTCTAGTTGTAGATCTTTAGGTGAATTCTTGTGCAGTGGAAGCACCTTCACAAATTCTCTTACCCAAGGATTGACCTCCTCTAGAAAAACCTCTTCACTAAGCTTTTTCTCTCTTAACCATCTCTTGCTTCACTATTTAATGGCAACTTGCACCAGCTAATGATAACTCACTTGTTGTAGGAGAGTGAATGTCGTAATAAGCTCTTTAATTGAGTGGTTCAAGTTGTCCTCAAACTGATGACACTAGAAATCCTCAGTAAGTATAGGTTCAAGTGCATATTTACTGAGTTAATTAAATTCTCTATCGTACTCAACAATAGACAGATTTCTTTACTTTAGACTCAAAAACTACTTCCACTCTCATTTTTATAGACTGTCGTAACATATTTCGCTTTAAACTCCTGGGAAAAGAAATCCTAGGTCAGAGGTTCAGGCAGTTGAGGATATCTCAGAAAAAATTTCCACCATTCATAGACCACTCCTTGAAGAAGGCATACAGCACAGTGCACTATCTGTTCAGAGTGGCATCTAATTTCATCCAACACCCTTTTCACCTTTTCTAACTAGAACTTATCAGATTCATTTAGAGATGTACCAGTGAATTCTTCGGCTCCATACTTTCGTAACTGATTGATAAGAGCCTTAGGTGCAGTCATCCGATGTAGTAAAATCATCATTTCTCGTGACAATTTTAATAAAGCTTCCCTATGATTGGAGGTGGAGGAGGAGGTGGTGCTTCAGCATCATTGCTATTTACCACAAAGGGTCCATATATAAATGGATGAGATTGCGCATGATTATTACTTTCAAAAACCTCATCAATAGCCTCATTAGATCTTTCCATACATGAATCTAGAACTAAAACATGGGAAAATTTACATTAAGCCAAACATAACTTTTATATCCATATACGAGCAATATTTAAGCGTTAGTTAAACCAGAATCGCCTAAACCTAACTTTGATACCAAATTGTAACACCTTAATACCCCCAGGAGGATATATAGATGCCACACAAAACAAACATAACAATCCCAAGGAAATAAGGCAAACATACATCACATTTCATATGTCATTGTGGTTAAATAGGACACAATACACACATATCAAATCCATACATTAAAAACAAACCCATCCTACGTTATGGCTATTACATATCATTCACACATACTATAAAAATGTCTCATAATATTTATGAATACAACTTAAAGCTTAAGCACAAAATCTCGCAAAAGCTAATATGTTCTTCTTTAGCCCTTACGATTGTCCCAACCTTAACCCTACTTATCAAGACCTACACAGAGGAAAAACCACCATGCTAAGCATATAGCTTAGTGAGAAAATAGAAATAAAAAGAATGATGATGACTGCTTTCTACAGTCATCTAACATTTACATGCAAATAATTCGTAACATATCATATATCAATCTTTGATTATGCTAATTAGAGAGTATTTTGAATATCAATTTTCATCAGAACAGAACAAAAATAAAAAGAATTGCCTGCTAATATTTTCAGAAGTGGGTAACATGAATAGAACATAAGACACCTATGATTGGCACCTACAGAAGAGGCATGAGTGTTGGGACCCGATCTCAGAACCGGACCCCAACCGGAAACAAAACGAAAAACAGAAACGAAACGAAATGCAAAGCAAAATGTGGAAGCGAAATCAAAGGCAAACACGTGCAGAACAAAATCGAACACAAAACACGAATGCGAAAGAACGGAACATGAGGCGGAAATCAAAGAAACGGAATCGAATTCTAATCGAAGCGAAACAAAGTACGATAGCAAAATGCGGAACAAAATCGAATTCAAATCGCGTAAGGACAAAAACACATGTCCGACATTCGGGTAACGAAAACTTTCACAAAACGTCTCGTTGGAATCCTACGACTAATCCGAAAACCGGTATAAATTTTTTTTCTTTCCTTATTATTCATTCCCTTCATCTATTAATCAATCTTATTCAAATCATCACAAAATGATTTAAAATCCCCACTTGGAAAATTGATCCTCAAACATCCATATCTCATAACTCATCAATTTAATCAAAATATCTATTATTTCATTTTCCATAAAAACTTGCACATGTCTAAAAATACAAACCAATCCCACCCAATTTAACAAAAATTGGGCAGCATAACGGCTGTATTTTGCAAAACTCAAAAATCTGCAAATCAAACGAAACACACTTCTATATACCAACCCAAATCACACAAAGTCAACACCAACCAACACAACCAAACACAAATCTATGCCTAGCACTTCCATAATTCTCAATCCAAAATCCAAGTCGCAATCAATCCCATT
>JAOTAX010046651.1:0-10596 GCA_025629825.1 Erythroxylum guanchezii | reverse complement strand
CGTACAGTAATTTCTCTCAAGAAAACGCTAAGCTCTTTTATTTCATAAACTTCAGTAACTTTGCAATCTTCAACTCCAATTTGTATTTATAGTCTTCGTCTTCAACTGCTTCTTGATTCTTTAAAGAAACGGTTATTCAATTGAGTCTTGTAACTAACTCAGAATGATGCTTCCGTCTACTTTTTAGCGTCTGCTTTTGCTTAGCTTCCGTCTGCTTTTCATTCGTCTGTTTTTTTTGCTTAGCTTCCGTCTGCTTTTCATTCGTATGCTTTTGCTTAGCTTCTGTCTGCTTTTCATTCATCTGCTTTTGCTTAGCTTCCGTCTGCTTTTCATTCGTCTGCTTTTGCTTAGCTTCCGTCTGCTTTTCATTCTTTTGCTTTTAGTTTAGCTTCCGTCTGCTTTTTGTTTATCATCAAAAATTATTAATCGTAAAGTCATTTTGACTTAACAATGTGGTCTTGAAATAAGAAAGGAGAGAATCGTGAGAAGAGAGAAAAGAAAAGAAGAAAACATGGAAGAGAAAAGAAGGAGAAAAATCATGGAAGAAGAGAGAAAGGGGAGAGAGAAGAGAAATCAAGCTTGTTAGAGGTAATAATCTTCATCTTTTCTTCTTCTTGGGTAGAAAAGAAAAATAGAGAAATGGATTTGTGTTGGAAATAAAGTGAGGAAGATGAAACCCATTTTTTATTTTTGTGGATTTCTAAACTAGGTTTTGGTTTTCGAACCTAGATGGACTATGGGTAGGTTAGGTTTAAGTTCAATTTTAGCATTTTTGATTATTAAAGTTTTATGAATTTTCATTTGAATTTGGGTTGAACGAGAATTTGGTTTGTTTTAGGGAACCAAGAAAATCTTATCCAAGAGCAAGAGGAAAGGCACAATTGAACTTGGATTTTCAAGCGAAATTAGGCGGGTAATATGTTTATAGTTATTAGGTAAGATGGGGAACTTTGATTACTTGTGTATTGTGAGTTAAATTGCTTGATTTGAATTATAGTGATTGTTGAAAATGCATTGTGATTATGATCATGTTATGCCTTGAAAAATGTCATGGCATTTTGTATAAATGAAACGACGGAAAATCATGAGAAGCATGAAAAGTATGAATGTGTGTGAAATATGTTAAGCTTTGAAATTGATTGTGTTTGGGCAAGAGAGAAACCATTTCGTTAGTCACGTGCATGTTGACCTAAAAACTTCTCTCGGCTGCCCGCTTGTCGCATATAAGCTCCTAAAAAATGGACTCATTTTATTCATAGTGTAAACTTCGGTTTCTTCATTTTGTTTCACAGAACTCTCAAGCCATTACGTTGTGAATTGCATATTTTTTTGATTTGTTGAGCATGATATGAACTTAAGTGTTATACTTGGATGGTTGAATATGCATAAGATTGCTTTATGTGACAATATGTTTAACTATGAGTTTTTGAGCTAGAATGGTTAATGATTGAATTGCTACAATAAAATGAGAAATAGATGAATGTATATTGAAGTATACATATATATATATATGCTTGATTTGTATGGCTCATTATCGATGGCTATAAACATATTAGCCACTGAGCTTTATAGCTTAACCCATTATTTTTCACTCCTCAGGTGCAAAACGAGACAGTTAGCGATCCTTGCAAGGCATTTGGACAAACTCCGAGTTAGCTACATTTAGTAATTAAATTAGTTCAATTACTTTTCGGTAGCTTTAGCAGCATATCGAACTTGAGCATCCATATGTATTTTGTATTAAGCTAATGATGTAGTTGATATATAACTAAATCTTGTTCAAACTCTCTTTTGTTATGGGAATGAGAATGAGAATTGGAGAAGCTTCTTTTGTGTATGTTTATGGTTATCTTATGGTTAAGTTGTTGATTGTTGGAAATGTTTAAATGCAGAATTAGTGTGAATGTTGGGATTTTGGGTTTCGGATCTGAAGGTTTCGCTGCAGTGAAGCCAAACCTTGGCCGCGATGAACCTTTCCAACTTCACCTCGGTGAAGCAATAGCTTCTGACCGTTGTGTATTTGTCCTGAGAGGTTCTCGGATTTAGTCTGGGAACTTCTTCGCGGCGAATAGGTGAGAGGTTCTCGAATTTAATATGGGAACTTCGTCATGGCAAAGCCACAGTACTTCGTCTTGGGGCAAGCCCAATCGTACTTCTTCTGATAAAGGTTGTGAGTCAAGTGTCTGGTGCGATCACAATCCCGCCGTGGTGCGATCGCAACCGAAGGGTCCATCTGTTGGACCTGGAGACTTTGCTATTTGCACACTGGTGCGATTGCAACCGAAGGGTCCATCGGCTGGACCTAGAGACTTTGCCGCGACGAAACTAGAGGTTGACCGCGACGTACTTCTCCTGAAGGGTCCTCGGAATAAATTCCTATAGTTTGTCGCGACGAACATATCCTTTCCCGCGACGAGCCCACCAATTGTTGCCACTGAAACTCTTCTTAAATTGAAAATTTTAACTTTCTTTTCGCATGATACTCACCCCACCGTCTCAGGTGGTCGCATGGGGATTAGTAACAAGACTCGACCCTAACATATAAAAACCAAACTCTTTTGTTTTAATAATAATAAATATTTTCATTACAAAACTGTAACTGAAGAAGATTAAGTTACATGTAAATACGCTACCGTACACTTGCTTTCCACGGCAGTATATTTACATAACTCTAACATTATGTGCTATGTTTAAATTTATTATCATAATGCTTGATGTGTGTCAAATGCATCAGAAAATAAAACGTAACTCTGAACAACTAAATTTATAGCAGTGGTGAGGAGGGATTGTATCCATAAGAAATGTATGTGTAGCTTTTGTAATGAAAAGAATTGATGTTTAGGAATAAAGGGGTATGGATGCAATTAAGAAAATAAAGTAAAATTGAATTAAAGAAAGCCAATCAAATAAAACAATTGAAGATTGATAAAATTGATGAATGAGTTTAGAATCCAATTCTCAGTTCGATCTCAGCCTACACATAAATAAACATACTTTATTATCTTATTGTTTCCACACCTCTCTTAGAAACCATTAATTATAGGTTAAGAATAAGCTCTGTTAACCCTATTTTTCTCTTGGGTCTTGTTTAATCAAAATAGCCTCTTTAACTAAACCTAGCTATCGAATAACTTAGAATAAACTCTCAAGATTTAAATAGACAGCCACATTATGAACTAGGAAAACAAATTAATCAAGGCAACAACCACACAAGCTCGGGTTATTTAACCTATGTTATGTTATTCTTAATGATTCAATAACATTAGTTTACCATAAATGAATCGAAAACATATCTATTATGTATTGCATTCAAGATTGTGAAAAAAGGTTTATATAAAAACAATCCAATGAACGGAATCAAATCATTCTTACACAAAAACCTAAATCAATAAGCAAACAATAACATAAGCAATCTCTAAAGAGAGAGCGAGTAACAATACACAATGAAGAGATGCTCAATTATGATCTTCGACTTCAATTTCCCTTTCAAACTGGAAGGAAGAAAGATTAACCCTCTATGGACCTAAAAAAAGTTAGAGTTCTGCCGCCTTTCGTGTTTCAAAAATGGTTCATGCCTTCTTTGCCCTCTCACATGTCTATTTATATGAAAAAAGTAAGTTTATGTGAAGATGTACGATTTGATGCACAATCATGCATCTCCAAAAAAATACCACTTTTAAAATTATACACGGCTGTGCATCTTATAGGTCATGTTGAATCCTTCATTTTCTTGCATTTTCTTATCCCATCTTCACTTTAATCCATCTCCTTTTTGTTCCATAAAGACAAAGGAGTTTGAATATCAAGAGGATGGCTTAAGGAATGTGTTTTCAACTCATTTTAGCTCTTTTGCTTTCAACTTGTACCTAAAACCAAATGTAAACCAAATAGACTATCATAAGCATTTCATAATATTAATCACTAAGTGGTGAATATATAACTAATCAAGAACATATCAAGTTCCTCCACACTTATATTTTGATTGTCCTCCAAAAAAACAAAATCAAAGTTACAAACCAAAACTTTTCCATATTTTCCAAAAGTAGATAGCCATAAGAAAAGTGCAATAATTTTCAAAACTATGGCGAGAACTAAACATTAAATGCCTCTATTCATAATTAATCAACAACCATTCCCTTCAAAAATTGAGCAATCTAGGGATAAACTTTGACAAAATGTGTTTAAGAATAAGATAGATCAATAGATACACTTAAACACTATTCATGATCAAGGCATTCTACGACTTTGCATATCATTTCATTTCTCCACCACTAAGATTCACATGCATAATCATGAATTAAAGGAATTTTTTGAGGTTGTAATGTGGGCAAAGGTTAAGGTGAGATGTATTTGGGTAATGTAATATAAAAGCCATCAAAGTTAGTGAAGCAAGAAAAACACTCAATGTAACATTAAGGTGAAAAACTAACATTCACTTAAAACTGGGTGCCATCAACTATGATAAATGCAAAAACTATATTTCATAGCTCAGATTCAAACCTTCACACTATAATCCATATGAAGCATAAGGAATTAGAAGGAATCACTCACAAAAATGATAAACAATATATTGTAACCATTAGGAGTGACCCTTAAAAACAACATCTCCCTCATTTACGTCATAATCAAATAACATTTTCCATACAACTTTAGGAAGAAAGATTAATCATGAATAACTTTGTAAAACAAATGCATTTCCTCCTTAATAATATTATTTAAACATATTTTTCTTTTTCTTTATCTTTTCCTTTTCTCTTTCTTCTTTTTTTGTTTTTTTCAACAAAAATTGAAAGAACTACCTCAATAGTGGAATTTGTTAATAAGAGATAAAATGACATTCTAACAATTACAACCAACCCACTCATATGCACACCCCCACACTTATACTCTTATACATCCACAAACATCAATAATCATAATGCTCCAAAAGCTTTAAGGCTTGGGTAGGACATTTAGTTAGGTTTAAGACATCTAATATGGTTAGCACAAAAAAAGGTAAATAAAGCTCAAATGGGCTTATCAAAAGGAAAAATCATATTGATAGGTAGGTTATTTGGTTAATGAAGCTTGTAAAACAAAGAATGCCTACATCATTTTCATGTTAATGCATGTGATAAAAATATGGTCTCAAATAGAAAATCAAAGCAAAGTCAGGATGTACATGTCATGAAATTCACACATAAATAAAAGACAATGAGACTGATATGGACGTGTCAATCTATAAAGGCTCAAAATCTTACTAGCTTGTGTCTACCCCTAGTCACTTCTATTCTAAAGATAATGTATATTGGCCAATCATAAGAGCAAAAGCACATGTTTAAGTTGCCATGAATTTTTCTAGTTAATTTTGCTCTCTAATTATGACTATATAGCTTTAGAAGAAAGAGAAAATGTTTGTTTGATTGATTGATTCTCTCTCTCTCTCTCTTTTACTTAAAACATGTAAGAAACAAACAAACTTAAAAACACACCTAAAAACAAACTCAAAACACACAAGATAGCTAAGATCCCCACCCCCACACTTAAAACTTACATTGTTCCCAATGTAACATTAAATGTAAGGAATGAAGCATTTAACAAAAATAGAAAATGCAAGAATGTAAATGAAAAGGAACAAAGTTCCCTTGGTTTGCCTCCTACACAACACCTTTGCTTATTGTCATTGGCTCGACTCCATGTTTTCCTCATCATGCTACAAAATTTTGATCTCTAGGGATCACAACTTTGACATTTTCCAATTGACCTTCTTCAGGATAGGGCTTGAGTTGATGACAGTAATGTCTTCCTTATTTCGAAACTCTTAATCTCTACTACACCATAGGGAAAGACATTAGTAATCACACAAAGATTGACCCAATAAGGACGACATTTATGCGGAAATAGTTTATATTTAACACAGGAATGAAACACTTTTTAACCAATGATAAAGATTTTTTATGAGACGTTAAAAGCTTTGGTCTTCTCTTTCGTTGAAACCGTTTTCCATACTATTGGTTAGAACCCTAGAATATTGAACACGGCCATATCATTGAGAATTCATGAATTGCATTTCATTCACATGCATATCATTAGCTTACATATATGAATTATGAATTAGTACACATTGCAAAGTTAATATATGCACTCAATTGACATATTCCGGGGTAAGAAAGGTTTAAAATGATCATGATGTGAATTGTGTATTGTTTATGTCTTGAATTTTGGTTTGGTGGACTATAATTAGTAAACTTGGAATTTATTGTTACAATTGGAAAATTGATGAATTAAAATGTAAATTTGGTCTAGGAAAAATATCAAGTGGTAAGAAAAATTGACACATGGAAAATTAGGCTGACTAAGCCTATGAATTAGTGACATTTGGCATGGAAAATTAAGTGAAAAATGGCATAGCTAATTAATTCACAAATGCTAGCAATGGTTGTGTGACCAATGGACTAAGTACTAAGTGACATAAGGCAACATATATACGTGACAATGGAGTACATGCCTAAGGACAAATGTTAATCTAAGAAAATGACACCTTGCACCTAGTTCAATTAAGCAAATGCTAGAAAAGTTTCTACTGAGTTCATTTCTCTTCTTTTTTCACTCTCTCCACCGAAACTTGCTCCCATCTCACATCTCTGTATTTTGGCTTAAGTCTTGCTAAATTTCTACACCAAATCCATTGTTTTACCCTTCACAAGATAGTCATAGAACCAGAAAATTGTTGTTCTTGTTGCGATCTTTTATCCTAGCTAAAAACCAACCTATTTCTACCTTAAATTGGTGATGATCTTGCTTGCATGGAAAGCTAAGTTGGCTTGATCTTTGAGCTGGAATTTGAGCTAGACAAGTAAGTAAAAGATTGATCTTTATAGCATGTTTTAGTATAAAGATTATGATGATTGAATTGGGATGGATTGTATATGATGTTGATAACAAAGTGTGTTGGAAAATGATACATGAATTGGATACTATTTTGTTTTGTTCTTAATGCATAAAAACCATAAGTTCTAGGTTGCTTTATGGATGAATTAGATTAAGTTTAAAGTATAAATGAAGTTGGATTCATGGTAAAGATAGGTGTTATTGAAGGGTTCTTGAATTTGGAAAATTAGAGCTGTAGGTGTGTTTGTAAAAGTGACTATTAATGTCATAAGTGAGTAGAATTTTGTAAGCCTTGGTGTAACCAATAAGGAAGTTAAATTAACCTGAAATGAAGTAACCTAAAAGGACATGAAATCTGGAAAATTTCAGGTGTTAGTGATGTCTTTAAGTTTCTAAAATTCGTGAAGTATTGAAGGTAGTAAAGTTACACACATTAGTGATATTAATGACAAATTTTGGAATTTTAATTTCATCCTTGTGGACATATTGAAATAGTTGAGGAATTTCAAGCTAAATTGGTATATTTGGACTTGATTAAGGCTAGGAATGAGCCTAGACTAGTTCTTGATTAATTGGTTAAGAGCTTGATAGGTCTATATAGTTAATTGATGTCATAACCTAAAGAATGGAATGTTTTGATGTGGTTGAGTTCAAATCTGGAAATTTTGATTTGTTAAAGGAATAAATGAGTTCTTTTAATGCAAACATGATCTTAAGGACATGAGTAACGTGTATAAGGTATGGATGAATGAGCATTGAAGAACATGGGGTAATTATGAATGAGAATTGGGTAAATGTATAAATATATATTGCTAGAAAAAGTTTGGTGAATGTATGGATCTAGCTTGCTGAAATTCCATATTTAAAGTAACAATTGTGTGTAGATTATGAGAGGCTTTTTGATTATGAAAATTTTCAAAGATAAGTATAAAGTATAGTTGATGAATTTGGAGTAAATCAAGCTAACTTAAAGGTACAAATCTGATTGCAAAATGGTAGTATACAAAATATGATGTTTGAATGGTCTTAGGGTGTATAAGCACAAATTGAATAGTTAAGATCTATGTATAAGAATACATACCCGGAAAAGTCAATTGAATATGCATTGAACATAACACATATACATGTGTATGATTGAGTACTTATTTGATTAAACAAGTTAGTAATGTGTACATATATGTGTATTACATGATTTAGAACACAAATTGACCAATAACTTCTAAAAATTGCCGGCTCGTCAAGCAATAGCTATTTGGAGCATACTGTGAGTTAACCTAGATGTTTACTCACTATATTTGAATTATTCTTAATTAATTGTTAGATATTGAACTGTTACTGATATGATTATGTTAATTACAAACATTGATGGTCCGAGGAGTTTGATATTGGGACTGTATTGGAAGTGTTTGCAAATTGAATGTGAATATGGAAATTGTGTTCTCAACTATATGTTGAATGTTGGACTTTGATATGATGAATGTGCTATATGACTGTGCACATTGAATGAGAGTCATTGAGAGCATAATATGTGATTTGATGCATTTTCATTACATTGACATGCATTATCAGATAAAGGAGTTGTGATTAGAGTGATCAATGTGAAAAAGAGCTTAAAGCTCAGAAATGTGCACACAAAGTCACAGGCTCAACGATTAATGAGCTCGGTATCCACAATGGGTATAGGACGGTATCTGAAATGAACCTAGTATCTACAATGGATACAGGACACTTAAATATGTGCTCGGTCACAACAAAATAAAAATGAAAGTAGAGTCTCATGTGCATTGCAAATATATCTTTACATGTATCGTGTGAATCATTGTAAAGAATGAATAAATTGAGTTGGTATAATGTTTTGCTATGTTTGTGTACATGTGAATGATTGTGAAAAAAAAAGTATTGAATTGTGTTGATATAGTGATCTGCAATACTTGTGTACATGTTGATGATATGAATGATTGAGGTGAAAGATTGGATTATTATGAAAAGATTATATGACATGTTTGTATTATAATGTGCTTATTGAGATATGATGTATAGTGTGATTTGGTATACAAAACTGTATGGGAATTGATTCAAGCTAATGTGATATACTTGTGAATTTGGTTGTATACTTGCGATGTTGTGTTTCTACTAGAGTGAGCACATTGATGATGGTTCACTCACTGAGTTCACAAAACTCATCAAAATTACAACGTTGTTTTTCAGGTACTGAGGAGACCTAGCTTCTAAGGCAATCTAGTACCAGTCTAATATTATCAATTTTGGAATCAAGGATGGCTCAAAGGTTTGGTTAGCTGATGTTTGAGGAGTTTAGATAGATTGTTTCTATTAGCATCTCATTTCATGTTAGATATCTTGTAAAGAACAGTAAACTCTCAAATGTTTTTGTAATGTACATATATGGATTATTTGATGTAATGACAATGTAAATGATGTTTGTGAAATGAAATGAGAAATGTTGAACTTATGATCACTTATGTTCTGTATGAAGCCATAATAGTGAATTTGATTGATCTCACATGCCATTCTCATAGGGTATGTTCTTAAATGTCCTCTGGATGTTCAGATATATGCTCTATGGTAGTGGTGTGTTACATGTATGCTTCTTATTACAATATTCCTATACTAAGGGGACAATCACATTAATTGTAAAAATAGAATGGTTATGTTGGGAGTGCTTATTAATATAAAAATACTGAAATGAGTATCGTCCTCATCAAATTCCATCATAAGGTTACCCTCACAAACATCTATCTTAGTTTGGGTCATGTTAAGAAATGGTCTCCCAAGTAAGATAGGTATTGGGTGATCGGAAGCATCATTATTCATGTCAATAACATAAAAATCATTAGGAAATATTAGTTCATTTACCTCCACAAGCACATCTTCAATCACCCCATCTAGGTAAGTATTAGTATGACCGACCAATTGTATGATAACATTAGTTTCTTTAAATGACCTTAAATTAAAGAAGCATATATGGAATGAGGCATAACATTAATCGATGCTCCTAAATCTAACATGGATTGTTTAATCTTAGCGTTACCAATTATGTAAGGATTAGTAAATATGTCTTTGTCCTTACAATTAGTAGGCATTTTCTTTTTAAAGACTATAGAAATAGTTTCACTCATCCTAATTATTTCATTACCTCTCAGCTTTCGCTTGTTCGTACCTAATTCTTTAAGGAATTTTGCATGCCTCAACACTTGCTTGAACGAACCTAACAGTGGGATATTTCACCTCAACCTTTCAGAAGGTTTCCCAAATCTCCTTATCATTATCCTCCTTTGACTTTGTTAACATGCTAGGAAAAGTTGGAGGATTAGTCTTTACAACAATTAGAAATTCATCATTTACCTCTGAGCTAGAAGACATATCCCTTTCTTCTTCAAGCTCTTTCTCAATTTCTTCTTCACTAGCTATCAATTGTGTAATCCTTTTAGGATCCTTAAGCTTCCTACCACTCCTCAAGGTGATTGCACTAACATTCTTTATATTGAAATCGGGTTGTGATGGCAAATTTCCTCCTCTTTGGGCTAAACGATTGATAGCCACTACTATCTGGCTCACCTAGTTCTCCAAATTATAAATGCTTGAATTCATCTCTTGAAATTTAGATTTGGTCACCTGCTGAAACTGTTATACATCATGTTGGAATTATAAGTTGTTAGTTGCAAAATACTTAACTATATCTTCCAACGACGTACCTAAGATGGGGGG
>JAOTAX010046602.1:0-10598 GCA_025629825.1 Erythroxylum guanchezii | reverse complement strand
TAACTTATATATTGCAACCAAATAATTTTTGGTTGCAAAATGTATATAATTAGCAACCATTTTACTATGGTTGATGAAAGCAAATTTTCTTGTAGTGGATCTCATCTTGGAATCAAGACTTGATGGGTAGCTAGTCCATCAAACTCATAGCACCAGTTTAATCTCCAATCTTCATAAATCATCAAGAGGTGATGATATCACTATAAACTCTTTATTTGAGTAAATGTTCCCTGACACACGTTTCAATTAATAATTCCAACATGCAGACATTGGATTAATACTCTGGAAAAATCCATTCTAATCATATCAAGAATTATAATGAAACACATATAAGTTCACCACTC
The DNA here is from genome assembly GCA_025629825.1 of Erythroxylum guanchezii. Classification (NCBI taxonomy): domain Eukaryota; kingdom Viridiplantae; phylum Streptophyta; class Magnoliopsida; order Malpighiales; family Erythroxylaceae; genus Erythroxylum; species Erythroxylum guanchezii. The sequence goes on along the minus strand of JAOTAX010046602.1, from coordinate 10,254 downwards.
ATCAAGATTGTGGTCCACAATAAATGAATGCTTAAGTTGTACGTTTTAGGATTAAAGTAATGACCCACTTTATTCTTTAAAAACCTTGTTGATTCTAGATTCATTTAATAGTGCCATTATCGATAGTCAACTACTATGATGATATGAAACTCATCATTCCCTTGAAGTAAACTCTTTTACGTGCATGGAGATAAATCGTAACACTACATTCTAAACCATAACTAAGCGACCAATTTGATTGTTCAACCGTGAATCCATTATTTTACATTCTTATAATATACATGTTTCCCACTGATCTCTATGTATATGTATATTACTTATAAAAGAATCTCGGTACCTTATGGCTAGATATATAATCCATATAAAAACCAAACTCTTTTGATTTATTAATAATAAATATTTTCATTACAAAAGTAACCGGAAGAAAGTTAAGTTATAGGTAAATACACATGCTTTCTAGGACACTATATTTACGTAACTCCAAAAATCTCCCACTTGCCCTAAAATAAGTTTGATATATCCCTCATTCTCATCCGTGCTAGGTGACCCTCAAAACTCTTTTGAAACAGTATCTTTGTAAACGAATCAGCAAGGTTTTACTCCGTGGGAATCTTTAACACATTCACCTCACCACGTTGTATTATCTCCCTTATGAGATGACACTTTCTCTCTAAGTGTTAGGCAGTTTTATGGTTTCGAGGTTCTTTAGAATTAGCCACTGCCCCACTATTATCACAATACATTGTAATGGCCTTTTATACCTCATGAACCACCTCCAAATCATTTAGGAGCTTCCTGAGTAAACAAGCATTAAGTTCTTCGTCCTACAAACATACTTAAGTATACACTTAACCGCAGTCCAATGCTCCATTCTTGGATTGGACTGAAATCTGTTTACCAATCCCACTGCGTAAGAGATATCCAGTCTAGTGCAAAGCATTGCATACATTAAACTTCCTATTACAGAATCATATTGAATGTTATGCATGTGTTCAACCTCCTCTTAGGCTTTAGGTGTTTGTTCCTTTGAAAGTTTAATTCCTTGTCTAGTAGGTGTGAAACCCCTCTTGGAATCTTGCATGGTGAACATATTGAGCATATTCTTATTGTAGGTTAATTAAGACAAGGCTATCTATTTGTTCTTATGATCCCTTATAAGTTTGGTTCCTAGAACATAGTTCACCTCTCCTAAATCCTTCGATGAAAACTGTTCATTCAGCTATCCTTTGAATGTAGATAACATTCCTACATAATTCCCAATGAGTAGAATGTCATCAACATACAGAATTAGAAAAATAACCGTTCCTTCTTGTATCCTTTTATAGACACAAGGTTCATCTAGATTTTGTATGAACCACCTATGATAAACTTATCAAACCTAATGTTGCAAGACCTAGATGCTTGCTTAATTCCATCAATGGACCTCTACAATTTGCATACCTTATACTCGTTCCTTGGCTCAATGAATCCTTCTGGTTAAGCCATATAAATGGTCTCCTCAACACCCCCACTAAGAAATGCAGTCTTGACATCCATTTTCCATATTTCATTATGAAAATATGCTGCTATGGCCAAAAGAATTTTGATAGACTTAAGCATGGCAACCGGAGAAAAAGTCTCCTCATAGCCTATACCCTTTTTTTTAGTATAGCCCTTAGCTACCAATCTAGCTTTAAAGGTCTCTACCTTTCCATCCGATCCTCTTTTCCTTTTTTAGATCCATTTACACCCTATGACTTTTATACTTGGTGGTAAATCTACAAGGATCCAGGCTTCGTTAGCGTACATGGAATCTATTTCTGATTCCATCGCCTTAAGTTATTTTTCTGCATCAACATCATTAATATCTTTTTTATACGTAACGGGATTCGTTTCTTCCTGGTCTGAGATGGCAACCATGCCTTCTTCTTAACCTAGATGCCTTTCTGGCTGTCTCATAACCCTCCCACTACGTTTAGCACAACTTGATGTTCAGGTTACTCTTTCCACTCAACTCTTGAATCCCTTTCGACATCTTGTTCTGTCATATCCAAATCAACTCTTGGTTTGGATGAAATAGCTAACTCCTTTAGTACTATTTCACTTCTTCCTTTGTGATTTCTCGTAAATTCTTCCTTTAGGAGCGTTGCATTTGGCTACACAAATACCTTCCTATCCTGTGGACTGTAAAAATAGTACCCTCGAGTTCCTTTAGGATATCCTACAAACAAACATACTTCTTACCTTGGTTCCATCTTTGTGGATTTAGGCCTTAGAACATGGGCTAGGCAGCCCCAAGTCCTTAAGTGCCGCAATGAAGGGACTCGGCCAGCCCACAACTCGCTAGGTATTTTAGGCACCAATTTGGATGGAGCAAAGTTAAGAAGATATGTTTTCATTTGTATGACATATCCCCCATAATGATTCTAGAAGATTAGCGTAGGACATCATTGATCTTACCATTTCCAATAGGGTTCGATTTCTCCTCTCACGAAAAACCATTTTGTCGAGGTGTTCGATGACCTAACAAATTGGAAACAATTCCATTGTCAATTAAATATTGCTAGAACCCTCCAAATAAGTACTCACCACTTCGATCCGATCGAAGTTGTTTTAGTGGCTAGCTTAACTGCTTCTCAGCTTTAGCTTTGAATTCTTTAAACTTTTCAAAGGATTCAACCTTTTTATGCATCAAATACAAATAGCCATGTCTTGAGTAATCATCTATAAAGGTTATGAAGTATTCATAACCTCCTCTAGCTTGTACGTTCATGGGCCCATACACATTAGTATGTACCAAGTCCAACGTGCAGACTCATTTTCAGTTAATACCCATGAAATATGTTCATATTGAAGAAAAATGTCAAGGTTACGTCTCAATTCATTGAAATTCCCTTCGTTTCTAATATGTTATTTGTCAAGAGCAAAATGAGTGGATTCATATTGTGGTTGATTACGTATAAAAATATATATTATTAAAACATGAGCATACTAGTCAACAATATTGGAACTTTGTATAAAATCATGATGCATGCTTACATGATGATAGATTTAAAAAAACTTAAAAAATTTAAAACTTTATATGACAATTATTTTTCTTATCTATAACAGACAAAGTGACGGTGGGCCATCTTATCCACTAAAAGAAAAACTAGGACTGTCCCACTAAAAAAAAAGTTACCAAGCATCTTTATGCTTAACTTTTAAAGCAATGTCATAATTTGGTCCATACTTTTACCAACAGACCTACGGTGGGCAGGTTATTGATAATATATGTTGAGTGTGTAACCATTTGATTCATCTACTAAAGGTACTTACAAATCATGCCTCGATCGGGGGTCACATTTCCTACCGATAAGTTGACTTATCCTTTAGGAGACCCAAACAATGCAAGATCTAGGATTCATGCCCTCCTATGGAGAGCAACACTTCACACCATGCAAATGGGCCATCATTTGGAGACCGTGGACTCTCACATGAGCATCCTCTCCCACTCAATCGTTTTGGGCTTTAAGTTTTAATAAATACCATCTTGTCTAGATGCAATTTATTATACATCCTATATTGTTTCATTTGATATCTCATACATAATGAATGCATGGTAAAGCCTAGGGTTGGCAATTTTCTAAATGACATATTATTTGCATTCATTTATCCATTCATCACATAAACTAATAAGCCACTTTTGATTGTCCATTCTAGTAACATAAATACAATTACAAGACTTTTAAGCCCAACAATTTCTTCTTGGACTTGGATCTTCCGCTTCAAACTCTTCGCTCACATGACCCGACCCATTTGGTAAAAAGTTTGTAATGGCTTTTCTTTTACAAAAATGTTTTGATTTTCATAAAAATGAATTTGTCACTTTGAAAACAAAAATTCCAGCACTAGTTTTTCATAAAAAATGAAACTTGTCCATATGAAACAAAAAATCCAGCACTTACTTTTCATCAAAACTGAAACTTGTCCATATGATACAAAAAATTCATCACTTTTTTTTAATTAAAACCAAAACTTGTTGTGTCATAAAACCGAAAATTTGTAAACACAAAAATCCAGTACTTTGGTTTTCTATCAACTAAAACTTAGCCAATACACTTTTGCAAAACCGAAACATTACCTCTTCATTTTTTCATCCATGGCTTCTTCATCTTCATCATTACATGATTTTGTACTTTACATAATCAAAGAAAACATAAAGATGAAACCAAGGAGGAAACATGGTGATGATAGACCACCCTCCTTGTTACAAAACCAAATGAAGAAATCTTACATGGTAAATATAAATTCTATGGACAACCAAAAGAGCAAAACATAAACCATATATATTCTATCATATAAAAATATGCAGCATACAAAAAATAACTGCCAACCCATGCATCACATATTGGAACCAAAATCATGCATAATAAAAATGTCTCTGATAGCAATTGTTGGATCAAAAAAATAAAGCATGTCCGATTTGGATGAAAACAGATTTCAAAACTTGTTAGAAATCAAAATTACAGCAGAAGCCATATAACCAAATCAACATGCATAGGCATACATGATACAGTATAAGGAAACAAATTTGCATACCAATAAGGTAGAAATTTTATTACCGACTCCTTCGCTACATCTTTAACTCCTCACCGTGCTATCCTATCCTCGGCAATGTATCCTCTCCTAGGTGATGTATCCTCTTCTCGTTATTATTTCCTCTTCTTGATATTGTATCCTCGACCAATCCGATTTACCACTTGTTCTTCTTGGACAACATGGTTAACAAGATCCTTTGGTGGGAAAGGAGGAAAAAACTTTGAAGAAGATTTTTCTTAAAAGAAAGAAGCCAAAGATGAGACACCTCTCATGCAAATTTCGGCTAACACATGCTAGAAAGGAGAGAGAGTCCAAAAATGCAAGAAGACCTCTCTTACCCCTTGTCAATTTCGGTTATGCATGAAAAGAAAGAAGAAGAAGAGCATCCAATGCATCACCTCTTTCTTTAATCAAACATAAAGATGCCATTAAATGAGACTCTTCTCATTTGTTTTAAGATGGCTATATGAAAAGACCAATAACCTAAAATGACATGTCAATTTTGGTTTTAGTGATGAAAGAAGGAAGATCATTCATCAAATACACCTCTTTCATCTTTAATCAAATGAATGCTAAAAGGTTACATTACATGCCATCATTAAAAGACAGCCATTAAACAATTTAATGGTAAGATCATTACTCCATTTAGCGATAATAAAGCATGATAAATACCATCTTTATTTAGCAATTCAATGCTAAATGTGCAGCAGCACATTCAACCCTAATAAAACATAAATTGAACCTTCCATTTCTTTAAGAATTTTGTTTTAATTTTATTAATCTAATTAATCAAATTAAACCAAAGTCTAGCCCATTTCTAAATGTTCATTTGGGCTTTTAATTAACCATTAATTAGTGTAAGCCCAACATTCAATTATGGTCTTTAAAACCTCCAATTATATTTCTTACTTTTCTTGACAACCTTCCTTGAAGCCAAGTGGGGATCTTATTGGACTTAGATAATTCACACTCCAATAAGCCTATAATTAATTTAATCTCATTAGAATTGATTCTAGCTTATTAACTAAATGTCATTCCATTAAAGACAATTTGTTGAACTCTTGAATTACTAAATATTATGAGAAACACATATTTCAAATAAGATGTCCAATTACAAACCCTATTATGAACCTTGTTACAGCCATCTGTTCAACAAAGGATAAAATTATAGTTTTGCCCTTATATTGGCTTTCCTATTTAGATATCCCGTTTTACTCTATATGGTGATTAACATACAAGATATCATCTTGGTGTTAAGACTTGTTGGGTAGCGAGTCCATCAAACTTCTTGCGCCAGTTTAGTCATCATTCTCCATAAAACATCAAGAAGTGATGATATCACTATAAAATCTTTATTTGAGTGAATGTTTCCTGATACATGTTTCAATTAACAATTCCAACATACAGACACTGCATTAATACTCTGTAAAAATCCATTCCGATCATATCAAGAATTATAATGAAACACATATGAGTTCACCACTCATCAAGATTGTGGTCCACAATAAATGAATGCTTAAGTTGTATGCTTTAGGATTAAGGTAACGACCCACTTTATTCTTTAAAAACATATTTGATTCTAGATCCATTTAATAGTGCTATTATCGACAGTCAACTACTATCATGATATGAAACTCTTCGTTCCCTTGAAGTAAACTCTTTTACTTGCACGGAGATAAATCGCAACACTACAGTCTAAACCTTAATCAAGCGACCAACTTGATTATTCGACTGTGAATCCATTATTTTACATTCTTATAATATACATGTTTCCTATGCATCTCTATGTATATGTATATTACTTACAAAAGAATCTCAGTGCCTTATGATTAGATATATAATGCATATAAAAACCAAAATCTTTTGTTTTATTAATAATAAATATTTTCATTACAAAAGTAACTGGAAGAAAATTAAGTTATAGGTAAATACACTTGCTTTTCAGGGTACTATATTTACATAACTCCAATATTCTCCCACTTTCCCTAAAGCAAGTTTGACATATCCCTCATTCTCATCCCTGCTAGGTGACCCTCAAAACTCTTTTGAAACATTGTCTTCATAAACGGATCAGCAAGGTTTTGCTCTGTGGGAATCTTTACCACATTCACCTCACCACGTTGTATTATCTCCCTTATGAGATGATGCTTTCTCTCTATGTGTTTGGCAGTTTTATGGTTTCAAGGTTCTTTAGAATTAGCCACTGCCCCACTATTATCACAATGAAATGTAATGGCCTTTTTTACCTCAGGAACCACCTCTAAATCATTTATGAACTTTTAGAGCTAGACTGCTTCTTTTACTGCTTCACAAGCAGCATCATACTCAGCCTTCATAGTCGAATCAATAATAAAGGATTGCTTCACACTCCTCTAGACTATGATTCCACCTCCTAAAACAAATATAGAACTAGAAGTTAAATTCTTTAAATCAACATCTGATTGGAAATCGGAATCCGTATATCCCGTCAGAATAAGATTACTTCGTGAGTAAACAAGCATTAAGTTCTTTGTCCTACAAAGATACTTCAGTATACACTTAACTGTCGTCCAATGCTCCATTCCTGGATTGGACTGAAATCTGCTTACTAGTCCCACAGCGTAACAGATATCCGATCTAGTGGAAAGCATTGTGTATATTAAACTTCCAACTGCCGAAGCATATGGAATATTATGCTTGTGTTCAACCTCCTCTTAGGTTTTAGGTGCTTGTTCATTTGCAAGTTTGATTCCTTGTCTTGTAGGAGTGAAACCCCTCTTGGAATCTTGTATGGTGAAGTTATTGAGCATATTCTCAATGTAGGTTAATTGAGATAAGGCTATATGTTTGTTCTTAGGATCCCTTTTAAGTTTGATCCCTAGAACATAGTTAGCCTCTCCTAAATCCTTCAATGAAAACTGTTGATTCAACCATCCTTTAACTGTAGATAACATTCCTACATTATTCCCAATGAGCAGAATGTCATCGATATACAGAATTGAAAAAATAACCTTTCCTTTTTGTATCCTTTTATAGACACAAGGCTCATCTAGATTTTGTATGAACCCATAGGTTTTGATAGACTTATCAAAACTAATGTTCCAAGACCTAGATGCTTGCTTAAGTCCATAAATGGACCTCTGCAATTTGCATACCTTATGCTCATTACCTGGCCCCATGAATCCTTTTGGTTGGGCCATATAATTGGTCTCCTCAAGATCCCCATTAAGAAATGCAGTTTTGACATCCATTTGCCATATTTCATAATCGAAATAGGTTGTTATAGCCAAAAGAATTTTGATGGACTTAAGCATGGCAACTAGAGAAAAAGTCTCCTCATATTCTATACCCTTTTTTGGAGTATAGCCCTTAGCTACCAGTCTAGCTTTAAAGGTCTTTACTTTTCCTTTTGATCCTCTTTTCCTTTTATAGATCCATTTGTACCCGATGGCTTTTATACCTGGTGGTAAATCTACAAGGATCCAGGCTTCGTTAGCATACATCAAATCTATTTCAGATTCCATCATCTTGAGCCATTTTTCTACATTAACATCATTAATAGCCTGTATATACGTAATGGGATCCATTTCTTCTTGGTTTGAGATAGCAATCATGCCTTCTCCTAAACTTAGATACCTTTCTAGAAGTCTTATAACCCTCCCATTACGTCTAGGCACAACATGATGTTCAGGTTGCTCTTCTGACTCAACTCTTGAATCCATTTCGACATCCTGTTCTGTTATATCCAAATAAACTCTTGGTTTGGATGAAATAGCTAACTCCTTTAATAATATTACACTTCTTCCTTTTTTATTTCTCATAAATTCTTCATCCAGGAAGGTTGCATTTGTTGACATAAAAGTCTTCCTATCCTGAGGACTGTAAAAATAGTACCCTCGATTTCCTGTAGGATATCCTACAAACAAACATACTTTTGACCTTGGTTCCATCTTTGTGGATTCAGGTCTTAGAATATGGGTTGGGCAGCCCCAAGTCCTTAAGTGATGCAATGAAGGCACTCGACCGGTCTACAACTCACTAGGTGTTTTAGGCGCTGATTTGGATGGAGCAAAGTTAAGAAGATATGTTGTCGTTTGTATGGCATATCCCTAGAACGATTATGAAAAACTACTGTAAGACATCATTGATCTTACCATTTCTAATAGGGTCCTATTTCTCAACTCAGGACCATTTTATTGAGGTGTTCGACGAGTTGACAAATTGGAAACAATTTCATTGTCAATTAAATATTGCTGGAACTCTCTATGTTGAGACCCGATCTCGAAACCGGACCCCAACTGGAAAAAAGCAAATCATAACACAAATCACATAACAAAGTCATCAAGCGAAGGAAAACCGAAGCGGAAATATAAGGCGAAAGAATCAAACGGACAAAACCAAAAGCGCTAATCAGATCAAAACGAAAGCGAATGGACAAATTGAATTCTTAATAGAATCGAAAACGAATCGAAGGCGAACGAAGGAAAATCGAAACTGGTATAAATTTTTTTTCCTTCTTTCTTTTTCATTTCTATATATAGATCAATACCAAAAGCCTAATTATTCAAAACACAAAATAAGCAAAATCGAACAAATATGTTGACTTTCCTTCATCCGATCTCCTGCTTAATACCTGAAGATGGGGATGAAAGAGGGGTGAGCTTATAGCTCGTGGATAATATGTTTATAAATCGAAAAATAAGCAAAAATCATTTCTCAAAACATTTGTCATTTTTAAACATTTCACATAAGCAAATTTTTCAAAAACTTATTGCCCAAACATTTCAACTTTTCAAATCATTCATAATAAATTGCCAAAACCTTCACAGTTACAAACCTTAATTTCTCATTTCTCCAAATTCTCAAAATTTTCACAAATCATGATCAATTTCAAAAACATGAATGAATCACATTAATTTCATCACAAATATAAACAAAATCAAGATCACGTAACACATCAAAACGGTTTGGGTCGGTCCAAAACAGAACGTACTGCATATTTCCGCATAGTGGTTCTGTGCAGTCGTGAACTTATGGGAGTTCGAAATCGAAGCTTCAATGCCTCTAACGGGCAGGCGGGCGAAGCCTATAAAAAGGAGACAAGTGCATTGACTCATACTTATGGGACCTAACCAAACCCATATAACACATAATTCATACTTGAAAATCGGAACGCCCGAAGGTATATTTCAAAACTTAATTTTCTTCATATCGTGTCATACTAGACACATTAACATTCACAATTGCACATAAATTCATATAGCAATTCTCCATACACATGTCATATAGCAAACTAAATGCAATCACAATTTGTCAATCCATTTCGTAACAATCAAAATCATATTCGATTCACAACAATTCATAAACAAAGTATGCAACACTTTTGATAATTTATCAAAATCGTTCATAAATAATAAATAAACAAATGTATCAATTTTCATAAGTAACAAATCCTTCAAACATAATGAATTTTAGAAATTTTTAACAATTTATCAATTCATTCGAAACAATAAATCCAACCTTTGTAACAATTTCGAAATTTCAGAAATTCTCGTAATTTATCAAACATTTAAAACTTGTAACAATTCTTCAAAAACATTCGGAATTAATAAAAAAACCGATACTTTCTTTCTTTCACTTTCTTGATTTTTCAAGAACACAAATTTAGATTATAAGTCAAAATATAAACATATCACCCACCTCAAATCCTTGCTA
>JAOTAX010046537.1:0-10601 GCA_025629825.1 Erythroxylum guanchezii | reverse complement strand
GAGAGGCAAATGTAGCTTTTATTTCTGAATTAGAGCCTAAGAAAATTGATGAAGCTCTTCAGGATGAAGCTTGGATTCTAGCCATGCAAGAGGAGCTGAATCAATTTACAAGGAGCAAAGTTTGGTCTTTAGTTCCTAGACCCTCCAATAAGTCAATCATAGGAACCAGATGAGTTTTTAAAAATAAACTAGATGAAGCAGGTAGAGTAAGCTATAACAAAGCTAGATAATCAATAAGAAGGAATAGACTATAATGAAACCTATGCTCCTGTAGCTAGATTAGAAGCTTTCAGGATTGTGCTTGCATTTGATATTTGTCATGATATAAAACGGTTTCAAATGGATGTAAAAAGTACATTTTTGAATGGTTTTATAGATGAAGAGGTTTATGTAAAGCAACCTCCTAGTTTTGAAGATTTTGATAAACCAGATTATGTCTATAGACTTCATAAAGCTTTGTATAGATTGAAACATGCACCTCGTGCTTGGTATGATCGTCTAAGATCCTTTTTGATTGAAAATGGGTTGAGTAGAGATCAAGTAGATAAGACTTTGCTTAGAAAATGTATTAAAAATGATTTCATCATAGGACAAATATATGTAGATGATATTATTTTTGGTCCAACTTCTAAAAAACTATGTTCCAATTTTGAGAATCTGATGAAAAGTGAATTTGAAATGAATATGATGGGTGAATTAAAAATCTTTCTTGGTTTACAAATTAAGCAAACCGAAGAAAAGATTTTTATTCATCAACAGAAATATATTAAAGAACTGTTGGTCAAATATAAAATGGAAAAGGTGAAACCAATGTCAAGTCCTATGCATCCTTCAAACCTTTTATCTAAGGATGAAGTAGGTAAGAAGATTGATCAAACTCCTTTTAGAGGAATTATTAGTTCTCTACTTTACCTTACAGCAAGCAGACTTGATATATTGTTTGGTGTCTATTTGTGTGTAAGATTTCAAGCTGATCCTAGGGAATCTCACTATATTGCTGTTAAAAGAAATTTGAGATACTTGTTAGGTTCTACTGACCTTTGCTTAATGTATGAGAAAGGAAAAGATTTCAGGTTAATTCGCTACTTTAATGTTGATTACGCTAGAGATAGGATAGATAGGGAGAGTACAAGTGGAGGTTGTCACTTCGTTGGTCATAATCTAGTTTTTTGGTCAAGTAAGAGGCAAAATTCAATTGCTCTATCTACTGCAGAAGCTGAATATATGTCAGCTGCAAGTTGTTGTTCACAGACGTTATAGATTAAGTATCAGTTAGAAGATTATTCCATACAAGAAGAGCAAATTCCAATCGTTTGTGACAACACAAGTGCTATCAATCTATCGAAGAATCTAATACAACACTCGAGGGCAAAGCATATTAAAGTTAGACATCATTTTCTACGAGACTATGTACAGAGGAGAATCATCAGTCTACAATTTGTTGAGACAAATCATCAATGGGTGGATATCTTCACTAAACCTTTGAGTGAAGATAGATTCAAAGAAATTAGACAGAACTTGAATATGGTAATGTTGAAAGACTAATCGTTTGACGCGTGATGACCCAGATGATTCACAAGAGAAGAAAATAAAAGTTGTAAGTTTCAAGTAAACAGTAACAGTAAGTCATTGACGGTAACTTTTCAAGAATAGGTATAAGAGGGAAACCTTCTCAAGATTATAGAATACCTCTTACTCTAGAATATTCCTGAAATACTCTGAAATCGACTTTTGTAGTGCTCTCAACCAAGACATTTCATTACTCTGCTATTAGCTTCAAGTTCTTTCGTCTCATATTCTCATCTTTAGATACTAACATCATTACTTTGAGCAAAATACATTTGTGTGTTTAGTTTTTATTGATTACAGACTAAAAATGGAGAAATTTATTATCTATGGAAGACATGTTGATTTCTTTTCCTTGAAGCAAAATCAGATGGACATTGAACTAGAAATTGAAGTAGTTGGATGGAAAAATTTCTTTCAGGTTGGTGAAACAGTCTATCTGAATGAGTTATATGAGTTTTGGAAGAATGCTAAGGTGGTAGACGACACCTTGGTAACAATGGTAAATAGATTGTCAGTTATCGTGACACTAGAATTAATCGAGAAAGTTAGTGAGTGTCCATATATTGGAGTAAAGCTGTCTCATAACACAAAATGGATGACTCAAGGCTATGTAGACAAGGCACACATCTCTCAATAACTATATCGAAGTAGTGACCCAAGAGACAAGAAGGCGTCAACTCTTATTTCAAAGGCTAGGGTTCTACATACTCTACTTTTTCATTGTGTTATACCAAGATTAGGCTCGAAGAACGTTGTGACAACGACCGATGAACAATGTTTATTTCATCTACTCAATCCTTAACCTATTAATCTTCCGTACTTAATTTTGAAGTACATGATGAAGTCAAAGAGAGATTCTAGCTCTTTACCGTATGGTCTGTTGTTAACAAGGATATTTAGAGATTCTGGAATCCTTTTCGACAAAGGGAACAGGGTGGAGATGGATGTGAAAAACATCATTAATGCAACCATTATTAGTAGAATGGGATTAAAGATTGAAGACAAGGTGCATAAAGGCTCTACGACGAAAGCAAGGTCTGAGGGGGAGCATATAGTGAGACGAAACAGGAGCGAACGTGTTACACCTGCAAGTAATACAAAACCTCATCCTATATGGAGAACATCTACAGAAGAAAAGACAGAGAAATCAACAGATGAATCAATAAAAGCTAAGACAATTTCATAGAAAACAGAAAGCCAGGTTATACAATCATCACAACAAGTGTCATTAAAGAGAACGGGAGAGACACTTCATTCAGAAAAATCTAAAGAATCAAGAAGGTCATTAAGACTATTGACCTTACGTCAACATGAACAAAAGAAACAGAAAGGTTTGACTCTCGGTGAAGACTCTAAAAATCCAGAGAAAGCACATCAGGCCACCAGATCATTGGTCTCAATTTTTGCAGAGTCAATAAGCAAAATCAACTAAAGAGACAAAAATTAAGAGGAAATTAGTGTTTGAGAGGAAGAAGCCTCAATAACAACTTTCTTCTAAACTGGAAGAAGAACAAAAGAAGTAGAAGCCCAGTCAGAAAAAGAGTTATTCATCTGATGTTCAACAGAAGGCAAACAAAGTTGAACACCAATTGGCACATTATAATCCTTCTCAACCTATCAGCAAGGAGGATTTGAGAATGAAGGTTATAGAAGAATTGGTACCTGTTTGAAGCTAAAACTTAGTTATTATAAAAGAACCTTCGAAAAAGTTAGTTAAGGTACAAGTTGAACCTATACTAATCAATGATCAATCAATACATCTTTTACATCATGAAGAAAGAAGATTATATGGTATTATGCGAGATGAAAAGGCATAACCATATCCAATGAAGATGTCTAAGGATCGGCATACAATTTATCCGATTACAACCAGAACAGTGATCAAAATTGTGCCAGATATACAACCGAGATCTTCAAACCTTGTGCGAAATGAACAAAAAGGGAAAAAAAGTTATTCCGTGAACAAAATGAAGATGATCTTATAGAAGATCATCTTCAAGCAGCTATGAAGAACATAGATGATGCATGCAATGCAGCTCAACCTGGAGGTATCTATGTTTCACATTATATCTCAAAACCATCAGGAAGTCAGTGTGGAATTTCCACCACACATGCAACCTTCAAGGTAGTTGGAAAAGTGACAAAAGGACAGTATAAAACTATCATGGTTGAAGGTATCAATTTCAACTTAGAGACCTTTGTGCATTTGATCATGCATTTTAGACCTTTAAGTTTCATACCATCATTTAAAGAAGTGTTACAACTTCTTGGACAACCAGTTCCAAAACTACCTATACCTATTGATTTTGATCTCTTAGAAGGGAAACAAATCTTCAAACCACCTACTATCAAAATCATAGAATTAGATGTTTTACCTTCAGAACCATCTGTTGCTAAAAACTTCCATCCACCAAGTGAACCTCAATAAGATTATACTATTGTTTTAGAGGAAGTCAGTCACACACGGAAGGAAATTCAGAAAGCTTTGGTAAAAGAAATTGAGGAAATTCATACTAAAGTTGATGACCTGAGTGACTCAGTGGGTGATCTTCATGAGGAAGTAGCATATCTATGGGTTACTATTAAACAAGACCTCAAGATGATCCGCCCTGATAAGTAACATATGTTTTCTGAAATTATGAAGCGTCTTCATTGAAATTTTTGATTAATAACAAATAGGGGGAGAAGAGAAGAAGAAAGAAAGCATATGGGGAGACAAGAAGAGAAGATAGAAAAGTAGATAAGTTTTTGTGTTTACGTATATCATATGTGTATGTCATATATGCAAGTGCATTTCTTATGTTTTGTTGTCTCGTTATTCGTCTAAATAATATTCATCTAAATTTCATTTTATCATTCTAAAATTATGATTATTTTTTATCATAAAAAAGGGGGAGATTGTTCAGTCAAGAAGACTTCACTTCTATTAATTTTGGTGACAATCAAATAATAATAATCTTAGAAATAAATGAATTGTTTTGATAAGTTTTTTAAGTGTGCAGAAAAATGTAAGTATCACATAGTGATCACAGAAGAAGCACAAAAGCACAGACAAAGCAAAACACAGAAGAAGTAAAAAACAAACAAAACAAACAGAGAAGAAGCAAAACACAGATGACACGTCATCACAGAAGAAGCAAAACACAGAAAAAGCAAAACACAGATGACACGTCATCACAGAAGAAGCAAAACACAGAAAAAGCAAAACACAGATGGCACATCATCACAGAAGAAGCAAAACACAAACGACACATCATCACAGAAGAAGCAAAACACAAACAACACATCATTATAGACGAAGCGACAAAATCAGACGATACAAAGTTAAAGATACATTAGAACGTCAGATAATTAGTTAGTTGGAGTTAGTTACAGAACTCAACTAAATAACGGTTTCTGGAAGAAACAAGGAGCGATTTTTCAAGAAGCAATTATAGATTTAGGCTATAAATACTAGTCCTAGTCGAAGACTTAGACAACTAGTTGTTGTTGTTTTACTGAGAAAAATTCTGTATTCAAAGTGCGAAACAAGAGAGTAAATATTACTATAATGAAAAGCTCACAATATCTTTCGAGTGAGAGAAAGAAAAGGCTAAAGCCTGGAGAGGCTAAGATAGCAGAAAGAATACTTTGTGAAAGAGACTTGAAGAGGCTCTGGAAGGGAAGAAAGAATACTTGTAAAGTGGAAAAGTATAGTGAAATCTTGGACAAACTCTGAGGACTAAACGTAGCCCAAGGTTTGGGGTGAACCAGTATAAAATCGCGGCGTTTATTCTCTAACCTTACACTTTATTTTTCTTGTTGTTACACAAAAATTACTTGCGATTCAAATACGTATCAACTTTAGTAAAGTATCTTTGGTATTCATTTAATAGTTGAAAAATATTTTCAAGAAATATCAACAGATTTGTAGTCTAGAAAAGATTACACAATTCAACCCCCTTCTTATGTATTTTGTATAGTTTAAGTGTTACTATATTAACAAGTGATTTACTTCAAAACCTTATATAACACCTGGCCAATCCCACAAAACTTCTCACTTCAGCTATATTCTTAGGTGCTTCCCATTTCACAACTACTTCTATCTTCCTCGGATCTACATGCACTTCTTACTCTAAAACTGCATGTCCCAGAAATGTCACTTCTTTTAGCCAAAATTTACATTCGTCGAATTTGGCATAGAACTTATTGTTCCTTAATGTCTCTAAGGAAATTCTTAAATGTTCCTCGTGCTCCTTATCACTCTTAGAATAGACCAAAATATCATAAATAAAAACAATGGCAAATTGGTTTAAGAAAGGCCTAAAGACTCTATTCATCAAATCCACGAAAGCTGCAGGTGCATTTGTCAACCCAAAAGGCATGACCAAGAACTCAAAGTGGCCATACCGTGTTCTAAAAGCAGTCTTTGACACATTTGGATCCCTTGTCCTCAACTGATGGTAACCATATCGCAACTCTATCTTCGAAAAGACCCTTGCCCCTTGTAACTGATCAAACAAGTCATCTATGCGTGGAAGCGGATATCTGTTCTTAATGGTGACATGGTTAAGCTTCCTATAGTCTACACACATTCGTAATGATCCATCTTTCTTCTTCACAAAAAGGACCGGAGCTCCCCAAGGTGAAGAGCTTGGCCTAATATAACCTTTCTCCAATAAATCTTCCAATTGCTCCTTAAGCTCCTTCATTTCTGCTGAAGCCATTCTATAAGGCAGAATCGAAATTGGCATTGTGCCTGGAAGAAGCTCAATGGGAAATTCAATTTCCCTAGGTGGCGGTAGTCCTGGTAACTCCTCAAGAAAGACATTCGAGAATTCCATGACCAGTATTATATCTCCTAACTTCCCATCTACCTTCGTGTCTACTACATAGGCCAATAATGCCTCACATCCTTTCCTCATCATTTTCTATGCTATCAGAGTTGAAACAATCCAAGGTGGACTAACTTTTCTATCTCCCATAAACACCACCTTTCTTCCATTATCCAATTGGAACTCCATTGTCTTTCATTTGCAATTTAAGTTGGCATTATACTTCACCAAGGTGTCCATAACAAAAATCACATCTAATCCTCCCATCTTTAATGGCATTAGATTCACCACTAATTGTTCTCCTCCAATATGTGTCTCACAGTCTCTATAAACTTGACTAATCATGATATACTGTCCGATTGGAGTACTTACTATCAAAGGAGTATCCAACAGACTCAAATCCTTATCATACATAGCTTTACTCGATGAAACAAAAGAGTGGGTAGAGCCCGGAATAATTAAAACAATAACATCAGCATCAAATAGTTCAATCGTACCGGTCATAACTTCTGGAGCGGTCTCTGCGTCCTCCCGTGACATTGGAAACACTCTAGCTGGTGCTTGTCCCGTTGGTCTTCCTGGAGGATTTACCCTCCTTACTGCACCAGAGCTGCCCACCTCAGTTGTAGTCTTGTGCCCCACAGCCTCAGTTCTCTTCGAAGCTTGCATACCGTGGACACTCTCTAGCCATGTTCCCCTTCTCTCCACACTTGAAACAAGCTCTAGTTAGCAGGTAGCATTCCCCTCTGTGAAACTTACCGCAATGGTCGCACTTAGGGACGAATGACTTATCCCCTTCACCCCTTCTACTGCCTCCCACCATTGAGGCTTGATGAGAAATAGTAGGGTCCTCATCGGTTTAGGCCTACTTGCACCACTGCTCCTCTCCTCAAACTACATAGGGAAAGTCCTGGCACTCCTTTCAAGCATAGAAGTACCACCTCCCCTCTTGAATTGTTCTCTCCCTTTTCTCTTTTTGTTCATTACGCTCTTTATGTTCTCAATGTTCTCTACACTCAGTGCCGCTTCAACTAGATGTTGAAAATCACAAAATTTCTATACCACCTATTGGACCCTGTTTCTGGAGCCCAACATCGGACACGAAATCATGAAACTTGAGCGTGGATGAAAGACTTAGAAGTTCAAAATTTAGAAAAAGATCCTTAATAAGAAAGGACGGCTGTCACCGCGGCGACCTGCTGTTCATCGCAGCGAAACCTTTCAAAAGTTTTATGCCACGGCGAGCGAATTAACTTTCGTTGCAACGAACTTGTGATTTTTAGCTTCGCTGTGGCGAAAGCCTCTTCAGCAGAACCCACTACTTAAAAACAAAAGTAAACTTAAACATACACTCAAGCAATCTTCCAAAATCTTATTCTCATGGTAAACCGATTCAATGCAAAAGTTTGAAGCTAAAACAATATCAACCATATCTCATTGATAACCAAAAGAAGAGTTATACAAAGGTTTAATGGCATTTCAAGCCACAATTACAACATTTGCTTCATAAACCACAAATACAAAATCCACTTGAACCAGTAAAGCTTGAAATACGGCTAAAGCATTGAATTCCCAAAAATCTAACTTCAAAATACAAAAGTAAGCAACTTTGGAGTGATGCCGTAACTCTAGTCTACTCGATCTCTTGCTCCTCACCTGAAGATGGGACGGAAAAGGGAGGGGGTGAGCTTAAAGCTCGTGGGTAACAGATTTATAACCAGTAATAAGCAAAACTATTGAAAACTTATTTTCCATTGTAACAAAAATTCACATTGAAATCACAAAGCATATATTTATCAACCAATTCTTAATAATGCAAATCAAGTATGCATCAATCTTGTCAATGTATCATGATCACATATGCACGTCAAAATGGTCTGGAAGGTCCATAAACAGAACGAGCTAGCACACTTCCTAAAAAGGGTCCTGTGTAGTCGTGAACAGAACGAGCTAACACAATCCCACATAGTGTTCTTATGTAGTCGTGAACATAGGGGAGTCCAAGGAGCTCCAGGCCACTAACGGGCAGGTGGGAGAAGCATTTAGTCAAAGTGCACTTGACAACAGAGTGGACCAAACCAAGCCCACACAATATGTATTTCATAATATTGTAAGCTTGTTGCCCAAAATTGCCATTTTCGAAACTTGATCTTTTTCAAACATGGTATCTTTTCAGAAATCATTTTCATATTCTCTTCATAAATCATCAACACAACGAGCTCATGCCAAACACAACACTTTTTCAAAGCATTCAAAGAGTTATAAAGCATGTCCATGAAGTAGTTGAAATCATTTATTTCCATCATTTGAAAGAAAACATTAATGGCCTATTACTTAATAATAAAACTGTAACCCACTTGAAATCCTTGTTTGTTACTTGATCAAATGCGTCCTTTCTCTTGCTTCTCTTGTCTCACTTGCCTCACTTGACTTCCTTAAACAATAACCAAAATTCCATTCAATTTGGTTCAATAATCGAAAAGTTACTACCTAAACAATTTCAGACTTTCCTTATGCATGAAACAAAATTCTATGCTCAAATTCACTCCAAAATTTGAGAATCTTAGAGACTGAATTAAACTTGATTCGTTCATGAAATGTGTAGCCTTATGTCTCTATTTTTCACCAAATCACAAATCACTTAATTTAGACATCTACATCAAAAATTATTCCAAAAATACCAAAATATGTCTATACAGGAAAGCAAGATTTCGCCGCGGCAGAATCAGAAGCTCGCCGCGGTGAATTTGTGGGAGTTTGCCACGGCGAGGTCAAAAGTTCGCCGCGACCAGGTCAGAAGTTCGCCGTGGCGAACGTTTTTAGAAAATTATTCCAAAGACCTTTTTTCAACATTCATCACCTATATACTTCCCATCTTTCAATTATAACCTATCTTAACACTAAAACAACTCTTCTACTTCATTTCTAAACTCATTTCAACCCAATATCATTAACAAAACATCAAAATCTATCTTTGATCTTTAACCCTAAAAGAGAGCACTTGCCTATAGCGTTCACTAACACTTTCTACACATGTTAAACTATATTTAGGTTTCATCTAACCAAAACAAGATGGAATAAACTCATACTTACTTGTTGATGCTTCAAATTCTTCAAATTCTTCAAGAATCCAAAAACCCTAACTTTTCTCTCTTTTCTTTCTCTCTTGCACGACACTCTCTTCTTTCCCTCTTCATTTTAATTTTCTTCTTTTAATTTCCACTTCTAATGACCATCAAATTTCCATTATGCCCTACCATGTAAGCCTTAAACCTTTTGACCTTAAGTGATCTTCCCATTTTTCCCTTACACATTCTTACTTCTTCAATTTAACTTACACCATACTATACTCTAAATTAATCTTAATTTCTCCATTTAACACTTTTAATTCCATCAATCTAAGCAATAACTCCTCCAATCATTAACATGTTTATTAAACTCCAAACAAAAACAATTAATCAAACAAGACCTCAAAAACAAATTGAAATCATGGTTATTCAATGAGAAAAGATTTCGGGGGCCAACATTTCTCCCCCTCTTAAAAGAATTTCGTCCTCGAAATTCTTACCTGAGTCATTAAAGAGATGCAGATACTTCTTCTTCATAGCTTCCAATGGCTCCCACGTGGCCTCTTCCACCGAATGGTTCCTCTACAGGAATTTGACCAGCTGAATTGTCTTGTTCCTGAGGACCTTCTCCTTAGTGTCCAAAATCTCCACTAGAATCTCCTTATAGCTCAGATCATCTCTCAACTGAACCTCAGTGGTCTGAATGATAAGAGAAGGATCTGATCTATACCTTCTTAGCATGGAGACATGAAAGACATCGTGTATCTGTGACAATTTTGGGCGTAACGCTAACCTATAGGCTAACGGTCCAATCCTCTCAAGAATTTCATAGGGACCCACATAACTCGGACTTAACTTGCCCTTCTTGCCAAACCTCAATACCCCTTTCCAAGGAGATGTCTTAAGGAAAACTTTCTCACTGACTTCATACTCCATCTCCTTTCTGTGTGCATCAGTGTAACTCTTCATTCTATCCTGAGCTGCTTTAAGCCGCTACTTAACTAGATTGACCTTGTCAACTGTCACCTGAATCAATTCTGGTCCTATCAGTTTCCTCTCTCCTTCTTCATCCAAGCATATCGGAGTTCTACACCTTCTTCCATACAGTGCTTCATAAGGAGCCATCTGAATGCTCGAATGGTACGAATTA
>JAOTAX010046439.1:0-10608 GCA_025629825.1 Erythroxylum guanchezii | reverse complement strand
AAAAATTACTATTCATGTGTATATATATAGGCCATATTATGCATGAACAAGTCGAGACAAGTTTAAACACTCATAACTCATTCCAAGTTACTATTTTACCCTTCCCATCGGTGATGGGATGTTACATCCGGGACTCCATGTAGCCAAGCAATATGCTCAAAGAAGACTTGAGCTACATGAACAATAGTGTAGGGGTGAGCCAAAGGAATGAAATAGGCATATTTTGAAAACTTATCAACCACAACAAGCAAAACTGATTTGCCCTAAGATTTGGGAAAGCCGTCAATAAAATCCATTGAAACATCAACCCAAACTTGAGTTGGCAATTGCAAGGGTTGGAGCAGTCCAGCCGGCCTTAAATGTTTATATTTGTTGCATTGGCACACTGGACAAGTAGCCACATACGAAACAATATCACTCTCCATATTTTTCCAATAAAAATCCTGGTGAATCCGGTGTAGTGTTTTCTGAACTCCCTTATGCACACTATCTTCGTAGGAGGACATAATAGGGGAAATTATGGAAGAACTAGAGAGAACAAAGATTCGGCCCTTAAACAAAAGTAGCCCATCAAGAAGTTGCCAATCTGAATCAAGGTCCCCATTTTCAACTCTTGTGCACAATTGTTTGAGTTCCTCGAAGCTCTCCATCTCTTTCCGAATGGAATCCAGTAAGGCACTTCGAGGATAACTAATAGTAAACAAAGAGGGTTCTAGAATGGTTCTACGGGATAATGCATTTGCTGCTACATTGAGTCGACCTGCTCGGTATTCTACTGTGAAATCATACCCTAAGAGCTTAGTAAGCCAATGTTGTTGAGGAGGAGTGGTAAGTCGTTGGTGTAGTAAATACTTCAAGTTATAGTGATTTATCTAGATAAGGAAAGATCGTCCCCACAGATAAGGACGCCAATGTTGTACTGCTTTAGCCAACCCAATCAATTCTCTTTCTTAAGCGGCTAACTTCTGATGTCTTAAAGCCAATTGTCAGCTGAAAAATGCAACCAAATGACCTTCTTGTTGCAAAACAGCTCCAATACCACCTGCAGAAGCATCACATTCAATAATAAAGTCTTTAGTAAAATATGGTAATTGCAATATTGGAGCAACAGATAATATGTGTTTCAACTTGGCAAATGCATCCAAGGCTGCCTCACTCCATTAGAAGGAATTTCTTTTAAGAATAGAAGTTAATAAAGCAGCCAACTCGCCATAATCACGGATAAATTTGAGGTAATAACCCATCAAGCCTAAAAATCCACGGAGTTAAGTGATAGACCGAGGTTGAGGCTAGTCCAAAATAGCTTGAACCTTGCTCATATTCACGCCTACACCTGCAGCGGATATAGTATGGCCCAAATATGCAACTTGTGTAGATGCAAAACAACACTTAGAACGCTTCAAGTAAAGTTTGTGAGCACGCAATAAAGTAAAGACCTTTCTCATGTGTACCAAGTGGTCCTCCCAAGTTATACTGTAAATCAAAATGTCATCAAAGAAAACCAAGACAAAATTTCATAGAAGCTTATAGAATACCTCATTCATCAAAGCTTGAAAAGTGGATGGAGCATTAGTAAGGCCAAAGGGCATAATAAGGGACTCAAAATGCCCATGGTGTTACAGAAAGTGGTCTTCTCTACATCAATAGGAGACATGCAAACTTGATAACAACCCGATTTGAGATCCAACTTAGTGAAGTAACGGGCACCATGCAACTCATCTAATAGTTCATCCACCACCATAATAGGAAACTTGTCCTTTACTGTTTTAGTGTTTAATTCACAATAATTAATACAAAGCCGCCAAGAGCCATCTTGTTAGGGAACCAACAAGACTGGAGAAGAAAATGGGGATTTACTGGCCGAATAAACCCTTGTTGAAGCATTTGGTTGCATTGTCTTTCAATCTTGTCTTTTTGTCTATGGGGGTATCGGTATGGGCGGACAACTATAGGGGCTGTCCCGGGTAGCAAACAGATACGATGGTCACATTCCCTTATGGGTGGTAAACTGATTGGCTCTTGGAACAAGTCCCCAAATTCAGTTAAAAGGCCTTCCAACATCTGATCTTCTGAGTTGACCGTAACCATCGAATGTAAGACATGATCACAAGATCGATGCTATCCCTGAAACAAAATAGGTGTCCCTTCCACCGAAAAAGTCATAGTAAATGCAACAAAATCCCACAATATAGGACCTAAGGTTTCTAGCCATTTAACGCCCAAAACCATGTCAAATCCACCCAAAGGAATCACATAAAAATCTGCAGAGAAGTTATGGCCAGCAATAGAAAATGATACCCATCTACAAACTCCCAAACTCTCTCTCCATTGGCAATGGAGACTTTTGTGTTTGGCAAGGAATGAACACCAAGTGCTAAACTTTGAGCTGCTTTTGAGCCTAAAAAGTTGTGAGTATTACTTGAATCAATCAAGACAAGCATCGGTTGCCCTTTTATGATAGCTTGCAACTGCATAGTTCTGCCATGAGGGTGTCTATTAATGGCGTTTAAGGAAATTTCAGGGGTAGTTTCTAAGTTGTCTTCAAGAGGATCATCATCTGTATCTGCTAACTCTAACCATAAAAGCCGTTTGCATTGGTGAGTAACTAAATATGTTCATCACAATTATAACACATCCCTTTTGATCTCCTCTCTGCCATCGCTGCTCTTGTCAACCGCTTAAAAAAGGAGCTTGATTGTTTGATGATTTATCAATTGTTGTGGATGACACATAGGAACTCCTTGATGGCATAATCACCGAACTACTAGAGCTTGTCTGAGGAGATTGCTATGTCATCCTTCAAGTACTGGTGACTTTTTGCAACTGAAGTTTCTGTTCATAAGCTCTAGCCAAGCTCATAATAGCTGCTGAATCTAGTGGTTTAAGCAATTGAACATCCAATCTAATGGAATCATCCAATCCCGCCATAAACAATCCCACGTGCAAATCCGGAATGAGCTCATCAACTCTAGCTAGCTTTTCTTGAAACTGACGTTGATGGTGTTCAACAATTCCAGTTTGTCGAAGATTAACCAATTCACCCACTAGATTACTACTTTCAGGTGGTCCAAACCTTTGGAAGCAACTTTTCTGAAATTCTGTCCAAGTCATTGATTTTTTTATAAAACCATAATTATGCTTCTCCTAAGAGATGAAAACCTGCTAGTCCCACCTTTTCTATCTCCGGTGTATTCTGATTCTCAAAGAATTTTTCATAATGGCGAGCCTAAATTAAGGGGTCTTCCGTGCCATCATATGTCGAAAAATCCAATTTTGCATACCTGGGCACTGACGGATGGTTTCTAGTTTGTGGAACAGGCTGTATAAGGCCTTCTTTGGTAGCGATGGTAGCTAGTCGGTCTATCGCTGGGACAACCACACTGCTCTCTTCGCTCTTATTGATAGTGGCTTTATGGACATTGAGTCTTATGCCAAATAGTTGTTCTTGTAGAATCTGCGCAATTTTCTCCCCAAGACGCTGTTCCATAGCTGAAAGCTTGGAGTCGATAAGGGCTCGTTCTTCTTGCAATATGTCTCTGATTTCGTCGCCCATCGTGTTTGGCTCTGATACCAAATTGTTATGATCTCCTGTTTGCGATCGAGTTTGTAACATCCCATTACCTGTGGGGAGGTTAGAATTGTAAATCTGAGTGATCAATGAGAGCTTCGAAATGCATTTGCATGCTCATGCATAATGTGTCATATACATACATGTGAATAGTGAAATGTTTTCACATGAAAATAATTGTACATGCATTCATTGATATTCCGGGTATAATTGTTAATAAATGTGATTGTTATTGAGAATTGTGGTTTGTTTGTATTGAAAATTGATTTGGAGAGTGTAATTGTTGATTTAAAATTTTTGGAGACTTTTAGGAAAATTTTCTAAAAATTTGGGGTAATTTTTGAACTACAAAAAATGCCAAGTAGCAAGACAAATGATAAATGGTAGTAGAATTTACTGTCTAATGGCTATAGAAATTTTGATAAATGACTTTAGGAATTATTGACAAGTGCCATTAAAAATTTGGGAGACAATTATAATGAAAATTGGATTTAAGCTATAAGAATTGGACATGTTGCAAGTGACAAATGTCACTTGCCAAACAATGCCTTAAGTCCATTTAGCATTTATTCCCTCTTTTTTTGTTGTTCTTCCACGATGCTTCTCATTTAAAGGCCATTGGTGTTTTATTTTGGCTTCTCTTCTTCCTCTTCTTTAAATCTCCACCCACACTAAATCCAACCCTCTCATCTTTCATACTACTCTTTCACCTTGCTTTCTCTTCCATTCTCACAAAAAACCCAAGCCTTTCAACCTTAAGATGATGATGAACATGGGATTCTTGGGAGCTAGGGTTGAGTGAGATTTTGAAGAGTTTGGAACTAAATCAAGTAAGTTACGCTTTAAATGTCATAGGTATGGTTAATTTAAGCTAAAATGATGGGTAAATTAAGATTTGATGACTTGATTTTTGCAAGATTTATGTATGTGTAATGGGTGATGAAAATTTTATGTACATGTCTTGTTTCTGGATGTGTAGGATGAGTAATAATTCATGTAATTGTATAGAGATTTTTTGAGGTTGAATAATCATCAAAGTGGGTTTTGGATGAGTATAGAAAATTGCTTATGAATGGGTATATGTATATGCTCTGTTTTTGGTTAATGATCAATTACAGATCATGATTTGTTTGTGAGTGATTTTTTGAGTTGAATTGGGTATAGAATGATGAGGAAATGAAATGGAAGAGATAATCTAGGTATAAGATGAGTTAGTTGTAAATGTTAAAAGTTTGAAAATCTGGAAAATGTTAGCAGAAAAATTTCCACTGATATGCTTTTGTGTTTTATCCATGACTTATTCTGTAGTTATTCAAATGAGTTGATTCTTAATTTGGATTAAACTAGAGACATATTGCTACCTTTTTTATAAAGGCATCGACATTAAATTTTTCTTTTAAGAGTCTCAAATTTTGATGTGACAATGAGAACTGGATGCAGCAAAATTGTGGATGAATGTATATGCTTGTGTTCTATTTTGGGTGTTTATGAACAAATAGGGAATATGAATTGGGTATGGATGATGTTGAACTAAACTTGAGATATACATGAAGTATTCATCAACTTGAAATGCCAAATTTGAATATGAAGTGCTTGATACTTAGGAATAAGATATGTTATGGAAAAAGGATAGAAATTTTGAATGATGAGATGTAGTTGAATGTGGTGAATCATTTGAGTAAAGATTAGAAGTTTTAATTAAACAAAGTTGGTTTTTGAATTGATATGAAGTGGTTTTGTGCTAGAAGAGGTGAATTTGAGAAGATTATGGGTGTATATGATGTTAGAATGGATGTAGGAACCTTTGGAGAGGCTTTGGAAGAAGTTTTGGGTCACCAATGTCCGTTAGACGGACTTTAGGTCCATTAAACGGACTTTCTAGAGTGTAAAAACACCCGCAGGCCAGTGCATGTCCATTAAACGGACCTTCTCGGGTGAAAATGTGCCCCCAAGCCCGACAATGTCCATTAAACGGAAATACATGTCCGTTAAACGGACATTCTCAGAATAGCTACAGTAAATCGTGATTTTGACCCTTTTAGAGGCAAAATCTCGTTTCGAGTTCTTTATGAAATTGTAGATCTTGAAGTTCTATTTCAAATAGTCTAAAAAGGAGATCAATCCAACATGTTTTGTGAAAGTTATGGCAATCGCGCCAACATAGGTTCATTAGGAGTAAGGACATAAACATGGTTGCTTCTTTTGACCATAACTTCTTCTTTAGGCCTCTAAATGACTTGATTCTTAAAGTAATAGATTCTTAACACATTTTTATATCTCTTGATGAAAATTTGTAGTAATTTGTGTTGAATTGAAAAAGATTGATCAAATGAAAGTGTGGGAATCTGTTGGAACAATGTAAATGGGATTATTTTTACAAAGCATACTTCAGTGTTTTGATTATATTTGGACCTGTAGGATTCCAAATGAGATGATTTTTCATTTGTAGTAAACTAGAGAAATAGGACAACAAATTATATGTAGAAGCTGAATTTTTATTCAGTCTCTAAGATGTTCAATTTCTAGATGGAAGTTGGATATAGTACACTATTTTTAGATAAGAACAGTCCGAAATGTTTGAGGTATATCTTCCCAATTACTGAACCAAATTGAGTGATTTTGTGTCAATGGAATCATAAGACATATAGGAACACTTTTCTAGAAGAGAGTATGACCAAATTACATCAGTTTCACTTTCTGATTTAATGTGAATAGTAGACTTTAAGTGTGACTTGGAAAAATCTGAAGTGAGTCAATGAGAAAGGAATAGAGATTTTAATAGTTTTAGTGAGGCATAAACCTAAATATAAATTATACTTAGATGAGGTTTGATATGAGAATGATTTTGTGATGGAATGATACCCGGGATTGTCATGAACATGCATTGTACATATTTCATTTCATTCATGTGCATTATTAAACACCTATGATTGTACAAATTGTGATATATGTGTATGTTATTTGTTATAGAGGAGCAACTAGAATGTCAACCCACAGACATTGCCGGAATTCCAGGCACTAGCTTCGGGAGCAGTTGGTGAGTAACCTAGACGATTTCTCTCAATTATTGTTTGCTTATAATTATGTTTTGAATAATGAATGAATGTGATTTGATTGTGGATTCCAGACAGAAGGTCCGATGATTGTGTAATGTGGATTGAGATATTGAAGTGCTGCTTGAATGTGAATGTGAAGAACTATGTGCTTCATAATATGATTGATTGTGATAGATGCATTCCATACATGAATGCATGATCAGATAATAGGAGTTGTGACTAGAGTAACCACCGATCAGAGCTTAAAGCTCAACGAGTGAAAAGAGCCTCGAGCTCAAACAATGATTAAGAGCCTAAGGCTCACTATGTATAATGAGCCCTGTATTCTCATCGGATAAGGGACAGTTATTAATGAACCCAGTATCCAAATGGATATGGGACAGTTCAGGCACTCGGTCACAATAACGTAATAATTGGAAAAGTATCTCATGAGCATTTCATATGCATCTTGTTAAGTATGTGTGATTGATTGAAATGCAGAATTGCTTATGTTTGATTGATTGAAATGCAGAATTGCTTATGCTTAATTGAAATTGTAATACTTATGTAAAGTGCAAAGTCGTGAAATAATTGTTATGTGAATTGATGTGGTGCATGAATTGAGTGAACTATCGATGATGGTTACCTCATTGAGTTCGCAGAACTCATCAAAATTAAAACATTGCCTTTTTAGGACCGAGAGACTACTCTAGCTACTAAGAGGTTCTACTGTTGTGTAGATTGTGATTTGGCAAGAGAAGTCATAGCTCAAAGGTCGGTCAGTTGGGATTTTTAGATGGCTTAGATAGATTTGATATATTTTCCTCTTTCATTTAGTACTTATGTACTAGGTTTTGTTGATGTACATGTAGTAAAGGTTGAAAGACACAATGTAGACTTTTGGTTTTGAGAAATGAAATGAGAAAAAGTTGGTTTAAAAAATATTGTGGTTTTTCTTTTGATGCTTTATAAGTGAATAATGATGTGATGCCATACGAAGTGAATGTAGTGATCGAACGTAGCTCGCCCTTATCATAAGATATGTACCGAAATGACCTCCGGGTGTCTCGGTATGCACCCTACTATAAGGGGGCACTACATTTAGGTGGTATCAAAGCATAGTTGGCATCTGTTGGGGCATATGGGAATGTTAAGCATAAAATATTGTGAGAAATGCGGATAATGATTGAAGTTATTGTTTGTTATAGGTCATCCGCTCTAGGTGATCAGATTGATCAACCAGCTGACCAAGGATCGGTAGGAGCTAGTAGGGAGTCCTCGATACCTCGATCTGAGGAGATGCCTCC
This sequence comes from Erythroxylum guanchezii, assembly GCA_025629825.1. NCBI lineage: Eukaryota > Viridiplantae > Streptophyta > Magnoliopsida > Malpighiales > Erythroxylaceae > Erythroxylum > Erythroxylum guanchezii. The sequence continues at coordinate 2,698 of JAOTAX010046439.1, read as the reverse complement.
TAGATTTCCCGAAAGAAGGGAGAGGAGGTATGATAGGCTACGGACGTAGGGAGCTATAGACTTTTATGGCAGCATAGACCCTGCTGAGCCTGAGGGATGGTTAGAGAGAAAAGAAAGGGTATTTGATCAGATGGACTACGAGCCTGATGAGAGGTTCAATTATGCAGTGCCTTTACTGCAGGGTCCCGCATATCAATGGTGGAAGACTGTCCCAGGCAGTACCACCAAGCCTTGCCAGTTGAAGTGGGAAGACTTTCTGAGGGTCTTCAGAGACAACTACATGCCCAAGATCTATTTGGACATGAAGATGAAGTAGTTCTTGGAATTGAAGCAGGGTAGGATGACAGTGGCTGAATATGAGGTCCGGTTTAATGAGTTGATGGTTTATGCTACTGCTATGATCCCTACAGAAGGAGACAAGTGTAGGAGGTTTAAGAATGGACTCAATATGGAGATCAGAATAAGGTTGGTGCTTTCAGACCTGGGTACTTTCACTGAATTGCGACCTACTTCGATTAGAATTGAGCAGCTACTGAGAGAGAGACAAGTAGAGACTGGGCAAGGGTCCAGAGGAAATAGACCTAGTGAGAGTCAGGGCAGTTTGGGCAGGGGCTTTAGTAAGTGCCAGAAAAGAGCATTCAGATCATCGGGTGGATCCAGGTAGTCAGGACCTGGGCAGAGGGGTAAGTTTTCACAGACTGGCAGTGGAAGGGGTACATGATAGAATCAGTTTCCAGTTTGTGAGTACTGTGAGAAGAGACATGGTGGTAAGTGTTGGAGATTGACTGGAGCTTGGCTCAAATGCGACTCTATAGACCACCAGATCAGAGATTGCCCTGCTACTTTGGGAACTCAGTCTGTTATTAGTGGGTGATCTGGGAGTAATATTACAGTCCAGCAGAGCAGAGGTGATGGATCTGGACAGAGAGGCTGAGGTAGAGTCAGAGGGAGAGTTGGGAGTTCTTCCATGAGGACTGAGAGGCAGGGCAACTGACTGCAGTCCCAGGCCCGAGTTTATGCCATGACCAGGCAGGAGACCCAAGACTCACTAAATGTAGTGGCAGGTGCGCTTCTCATTTATGATTTTGAGGCATTTGCACTGCTAGATCCAAGATCCACACACTCCTTTATCGCACCGCATTTGGCATGTAAACTGCATTGTGATAGGGAGTTACTACAGTATGGATTAGAGGTGATTACACCAATAGGTAGTACTACAGTTATAGGAGAGGTTTGCAAGGGATGCTTGATTCGGATTGATCAAGCAACATTGGAGGCAAACCTTATTATACTACTGCTGAGAGAGATAGAAATTATCTTAGGTATGGATTGACTCACTGCTCATAGGGCTACAACGAACTGTTACACAAAGGAGGTAGTACTGGAATCTCCTGGTTAGCAGAGGGCAGTATTCAGAAAAGTTAGTTAGGCAGTGCCAGCTAGAATAATATCCTTTATGAGTGCATTGAGGTTGACGCAAGGAGGATGTGAGACTTATCTAGCCCACATCATTGACACTAGGGCTGAGCAGAGTGTACAGGACATTCTAGTGGTTAGGGAATTTGTAACACCCAACTCCCTCAATGACCCGAGCTCGACATCGTGAGTGATATCCGAGTCCGTGCTCCGAGAGGGTGGCGTGCTAAAGCACTCAATCATTCAAAAGTCGGTACAATTTTTTTTTGAAATCACAACACAATATGCTGAAATCAATTCTCAAATTGGGCCCACAAACATTCATAAGCATTTTCAGTTAACACCATTTTCAATAGCCATTCGAGTCCTTTCACAAATACAAAACACTTGAGTCATTTCAAAAATACAAATTTACATAAAAGTTTGCGGAATATACAATTCAATACAAAATAGAGAAATGCAATGTAGACGCGAACTAATCCCGACCTCCATTCTTCATTTGAAAGCTGTAGGTATACTCCCGTTGGCCTAACGGGGTATTCTTCTAAGTCCTGAAAAACATTTGCAAATTTTGGGTGAGTTTTGCGAACTCAGTGAGTGACCATCATTGATGGCTCACTCATCACATAACGCATACCATTCACATAATTCACATCATTTCATTAACAATCATATTAAATCACATACACTTGATCAGTCATTTCACATATTACATTCAACACATATTACATTCAGAAATCATTCAAACCATTATAATCATTCATATCATGTGTATGCAGTGCACATGAGACTCTCTTTTCAGTTGTTATTTTGATGTGACTGAGTGCCTAAATTGTCCCATATAGGGCTCATTGATAACTGTCCCATATAGGGCTCATTAAACGTTCAGCCTGAGGCTTTAAATCACTTTTGAGCTCGAGGCTCATTTTCACTCGTTGAGCTTTAAGCTCTAATTGTTGGCTACTCTGGTCATAACTGCCATTATGTTTCATGCATTCATGCAATGGAATGCATCACTCACTATTGTATATCCCATTCAATCACTTTCTCATCTCATCGGAACTTAGTCCGGCATTCCATATTGAAGTGGAGAATTCACACTTTCATTCATATACAAATACAAATACACAATCCTGACATATTTAACAATCACATTCACATACAATTGGCACTTCAATATCTCATTCACATATCACGATCATTGAACCTTCATTGTCCGGAATTCAACAATCAAATCACATTCATAATTATCCATGATCACTCAATTCATAACATAAACAAA
>JAOTAX010046429.1:0-10608 GCA_025629825.1 Erythroxylum guanchezii | reverse complement strand
CGAATTAATGTAAATGCATGCAAGTCTTACGATTATCATAAGCCAGTACTTTGTTAGGAATAATCCATAGAGATTTTAAATTTATTGATCGACAACATAGACATGAATATTTTGAAATGAAGTATGGTTCTATGAACAGAAAAGATTTACAAAAACAAGGGCATATGACGGTATCCTATCAAGTGCTTTAATATAAATTGATAATACTTGTTGTACTCTCAGACTCAATAAAAACATCAAGTCTTATTGTGACAATTTTTTGACTTTATAAGAAAGTACGAGATCATGCCAAATTGATTCACCTCCTATAGAATTTTGGGCATGAAATTTAATAATTTACTTCAAAATTGATCTACATTAAAAGGCGGTAGAGTTAGATTTATACCGCTAAACTGGGTTAAGGCTCCACGTGTTACTTATCCACAAAGTTCTGATGTGATACCTTCGCTGAAGAAGTTGAACTTCGCTCCCAACTTCACCCCTGCATTTGCTTAGGTTACTTCTTACAGTCATTTAGTTATTATTCAAAATGCGGCAGGTGCTTTTATGTGAGATGTACAATCGATGTTTTCACTAGTATGCTCTTGTTCCTGGGTATGCTCTTGTTCCTGGGTGCTGTTACATGGAGCATATTTTGTTTTCGATCGTCTTTCCAGCACCAGCATTTGCATGCACTATTTTTGGAGTATTAGCTTGATGACAAGACAAAATTCTGTTTGTATTAAAGATTGCATGTATATGGAATGATTCCCTGGAGTGCATGAATAAGAATCCAGCTTTTTGTTGCTCAGGCTGAACTCTGATTCACATTGCCACTGGGGCTATTAGTTTAAATATAGGAAATGTTGGTGATCATAGAACTATTTTTTTGGTCATGTTAGTATTTCATTAGGCTCTCTCAATTTTTATTTGCGTTTTGGTAAATACTAAATTAAGTTGTTATTGGAATTGAACATATTACTAACACTCAAAGACTTCTTTTGGACATTGCATTATTGATTATCTGCACCTCATTTCATGCTGCCTTAACCAAACTCATAGTTAGACCAAAACATTACTGAGTGTGTTACAGAGCAGCAGAAAAGCGAGCTCATGATAAGTCAGAATTGGAACAGTTGAAGCAAGACATTGCCAATGCTAATAAGCAGAAGCAATTCATTTTAAAAGCTCTTGAAAATAAGGTATTATGAGAAATTCTTTTGGCAATCTTTATGCGTATATTGGTGAAAAAGGAGAAAATTTTGATATATTATTGGAATTGTTGTCATTGTAACTAGATCTGTGATAATTTGTATCCCTTTTGTAGGAGAAGTCACTTGCAAATGTTCTAAGTCAAATAGACCAGTTAAAGTCTAGTATGGCCATGAAGGAGGCTGAGATGGGGACAGAACTCATTGATCACTTAACATCAGAGGAAAAAGATCTTTTATCTTGACTGAACCCTAAAATAATAGATCTTAAAGAGAAGCTTATTTTCTGTAGAACAGATCACATCGAGGTCATAGAACTTAGCCTTCTTGCAGTTCTTGAAGATGCGCCTCCAGGAGCTAAAGATAGCACCTTCCCTATGCGACCTGTAGGGCAAAAATGTTGGTTGAGGCAAAATATCGAACACCTTCTCCACTGTTCACGCCAACTTCAGCTAGTTGAATAATGTTGCCAACTCTGTTATTAGATTTGTAATTAGAATGTAGAATATATCTCCAATGAAATGTAACTCGAACTCCTCTCACAAATTGATGTTTGTATGGTGAAAGATCGGTGTATTGAGAAAAGGTTTTGTCTACCCCTTTAAATCTGAAAAACAAGACTTCTAAATGTAAACTATCAATTTTGTATATGTGCTAACTGGGCTACTCACTTTCTCAGAACTAAAACTACTTCTGCACTCAAACTAAAAGGACAATGCAAGCAAATCATGTGAAATAAATTGAATGTTGTGTATTGATGAATTTTGCTCTCACTCTCATATGCTAAAATCAAGGAATGAAACTTCAGGTTTTTTCCAGCAAGACAGAAACTACTACTACTGTTTTTAACTTCTAAAGATCAACTTCTGTAAAAACAAAATGAACACAATATGAAGAGTGAAACTAGTATTGAACTCTTGTATTGTTGGTGTTTTTTTAGAATTTTTTCTTACAGCCACAAAACAACAATGATCATGAGCTTTATATCAGCTCCAACTTTCTGATACAACTTGGAAGATAACTAGAGAACAAAAGCATAATCTGTTGAGCAATAACTAAGCTAGTACAATCTTTTCCTGATTTGCAAAATCACAAAAAGCAATTCTCTTTGTCTTTTTCATAACTGAATCTGACATTAGCAAGACATTTAAAACTTGCTATAACATGATTTGAGGGATAAAAGCTAGCCTAGGACAAAAGTTTTTCATTTGGCAAAACACAAAAGTGATCAAATTGGCTTTTTGCAAAAATAGGGTCTGATATCTTCAGCTGCTACATAATTCTTCAGGAGACAATGCTGAGATCCAAATCCGATTGTCAACTATGGGATGGAAATGCTTTAGCTTCATGCATTTTGATTAGCTCTAACTAAACTTGATTTTGCTAATTAAACTTCTTGAAATTTACTTCAGACTTTTGCTGGTTTTTTTTTAAACTCTGCACTTCTTTGTTCTGTTCTTCTTCAAGCTACATTCTTCAAGGTTGTTTTCATTCTTTGTTTTCCTTCCGTATTACATTGAGCTTCCTTCATCAGAGTTTGATCTTCATTCTTCCGACCTTGATCTTCATTGCTTTGATCCATACATCCCCGAATTATACTTAAAATCATCATTTCCAATCTCCACCTGCACTTGAGTTCTTTCGGCCTTCTCTTCAACTTCTTCTTCTTCCTTATCTTCATTATCATTGCTAGCTCCTCCATTAGTTTCAATACTTCAGGCTGTACAAGACAACTCAATTCAACAGGTCCTGCACACCAATCATCTTCTTGAGCGATTCAAACCTCCACCTTGGTAATGCTTTGGTGAATACATCAGCAAGTTGGAAGTTGGATCGGTAGAAAGCCATCTTAATTCCTTCTCTTCAATCAATTCCCTAACATATTGATACTTGACTCTCATATACTTAGTTCTCTTATGATCTGAAGGGTTTTCAGCCATTGTTATTGCTGCACTTGAATCACAATATATTGTCACACATTCCCCTTGCAATTCATCAACATCCATCATAATCTTCTTCATCCATTGTGCTTGCTTAGTTGCCATGTTCACAGCCATGTATTCAGTCTCAGCTGTCGACTGAGCTCCCTCCTTTTGCTTCCTTGAGCTCCATGAAAATATACAAGTCCCCAAACTACAACAATATCCACTTCTACTCTTACAATCTTTATTTCCAGCATAGCTTGCATCACTAAACACATATAACTCCACATTTTTCCTTCTTCCATACCATATGCCATGATCAACTGAATGTTTTATGTATCTCAACACTCTTCTAGCATATAATGCATGATATCTCGAGGGGTTATGATTGAAAGCAGCTAATATATTAACAACACAAGCAATGTCGGGTATTGATGCACTTAAATACATTAGTGACCCGATTATGCTTCTATAGTAAGTTTCATCAAATTGTTTACCTGGTTTGGTTGCCTCCAACTTCAGTTGATGTTCCATTGGTGTTGTCATGCCACTGCTATCCTTCAAGTCAAATTTATCAATCAATGCTTCAGCATACTTCCTTTGATGAATGACAATGCCATCCTCTCTTTGTTGAATTTCCAAACCCAAGAAATATCTCATCTCTCCCAAATCGGCCATTTGAAATTCTGATTTCATTGAATCTTTGAATTCACTCACAAGCTTGTCTTCAGTCCCTATAAGCAACAAATCATCAACATATAAGGAGCAAATCAACTTCCCTTCGGTATAGGTCTTGATATATAATGTTGCTTCACTCTTGCTTCTCTTAAAGCCATTTTGCATCAAGTAGTGGTTGATTCTTGAATACCAAGCTCTTGGAGCTTGCTTTAATCCATACAAGGCCTTCACAAGCTTGTAAACCTTCTGCTCTTGACCTTCTTTCACATAATCTTCTGGTTGTTTCAAGTAAACATCTTCATCTAGCATCCCATTCAAGAAAGCACTCTTGTCATCCATTTGATGCACTTTCCATCCTTTGTTTGCTGTTAGTGCCAATAGCATCCTCACCGTGTCTAATCTTGCAACTGGAGCATAGGTTTCGGTATATTCTATCCCATACTCTTGCTTATATCCTCTCACAACTAGCCTTGCGTCGTGTTTATTGATTGATCCATTCGGATTTAGTTTTTCTTTGAATATCCACTTTGAATCAACCACTTTAGTTTCTGGACTTGGTAAATCCACTAGCAGCCAAGTTCCATTCTCTTCAATTGCCTTCATTTCTTCATCCATAGAGCTCTTCCATACTCCATGCTTGATTGCTTGCTTGAATGTCTTCGGTTCTGATCCAACAATCAAAGCAGATTCAACAATGGTTAATGCTTCATCTGGTTCTTTATCTTCAGCCCTGTACCTGAAATCAAAAATGGGGTTAGTGTCTCTATAAATTGATGCCAAGTCCCTGGTTTTGTGAGCATTGTTGGAGCTTGATGAGCCTTTTTGAGAATCCGAGCTCACTCTTCCATTTTCAAGACTTGACAAATTCTCCTCCTGAGCTCCATCACTATTGGGATTAATTGAGTTTAGTGAATTTGAATGTGATGTCTACTCCTGAGATCCATCACTACCACTATTGTGATCATCATCTGCCTCCTCTCTTGTTATTTCGTCTGCATTTGGATCAACTAATGGAAATTCAATACCAATACTCCCTGAACTGCCATCTATCAGCTCATCCTAATTCTATTTTTCATTTTCATCAAATTTTACATCTCTAGACACCATGATCTTTCCTGTTTCTGGATTATATACCCGATACCCTTTTGAATCTCCACTATATCCCATCATCACCCCTTTAATTGCCTTCTCATCCAACTTGGTTCTTCTAGCTTCAGGAATGTGCATATATGCTATGCACTCGAAAACTCTCAAGCGCTACACCTTTAGTTTAACTCCAAACCAAACCTCAAATACTGCTGTGTAGCATGCCTCAGTCCAAAACTTCTTTGGCACTTTCATGCCAATCATCATTGATCTAGCCATCTCCATACTACTCCTATGCTTCCTCTCAGATACTCCATTTTGCTATGGTGAGTAAGCAACCGAGAATTGATGAAATATGCCCTCATTTTCAAAGTATTTCTTCATCTCATTTGATACATATTCTCCTCCCCTATCACTTCTTAATCATCTTTCTTTGTTTCCACTTTGACTTTCAGCTTCAGCTCTCCATACCTTGAATAACCCAAACACTTGGTCTTTGGTTTTCATAAAATAAATCGATGAATACCTTGTTGCATCATCAATAAACTCTACATAATATTTTCTCCCTCTAGCTGATAATGTGTTCATTGGTCCATAAACATCTGTATGCACTAGTTGCAATTTTTCTGTAGCTCTCCAATCACTTGATGGATAGGGTAAAACATGACTCTTTCCCTTGGCACAAGATTCACATACACTCTTCAATTTGGAGCTCAATTGTGGCAATCGGAAAACTAACTCTTTCCTTTGCATTTCAAGTATGTAATCAAGGCTTGCTTGTCTATACCTCCTATGCCATAATTGAGTTAGCTCATTCATTGACATTGCTGCAAATGCTCCTTCAACTTCAGCCATCTTCAACTTGAAAATTCTGTTCACCGTTGGAATGCTATGTATCAGCTCACCTTTTGCATTAATGATCTTACACATTTCATCCTCAAAATGTACTTTGTATTTTTTCTCCAATAGCTGACCAACACTTATAAGGTTTTGATCTAGCTCAAGTATGTAGTAAACCTCTTCAAGAACATTATTTCCATCCTTGGTTCCCAACTTCACTGCCCCTTTCCAAGTAGTTGGTAAAACTTCACCATTTCCTATTCTAACCATAGCATTAACTCCTTCATTCTTGTCCACAAATCCCTCCTTCTTCTTTGTCATGTGGTTGGATCAACCACTATCTATTAGCCACTCACATTGCTTCCCATTTCTTGCTTCAAGTTCACATAGATTAACTGCAGATTCCATTTTCTAATTTTGACAGACCTCTGCTACAAAAACATTCTCTTCGGTTATGGTTTTCTTGGGTTGATTTTGAGTCTGTGAAGGTTCAGGTTGGGTGCTTGACATGTTTGAGGGGTGGTTTTGAGAGTGTAAATGTGTTTGTGGTTGTGAATATGAAGCTGAATTAGTTATCAGGTTTGTATTTTGGAAGTATTGGCTTGATTGGTTTGGCAAATTTGTTTGAATATTTTGATGAGTTTGAAGTATTGAGCTAGATTGAGGCATACTTGGTTGAGTCATTTGAGAGTAATGTGCATAGGATTGAGGGATCAAAGAGGGTTTAGGCATTTGAGGTTGAAACACATGCTATTGAGGGATCGAATATGAGGTTATGAAAGGTTGAGATGATTGATGAGTTTCTGGTTTTCCAACAAAATGAGCTTGGTGCATTTAAGTTTCAGAAACGTATTGGTAAGGTTGTGCTTGGGATGGCATCATGTTTGGTGAGGGATTGGATCTTTTGGAGAGGATGTATTGGAGGTGGCTTCCCAAAAAGTGAGCTTTGGGGATTTTGACGCTCCTTCATCCATTTCTCATAGCAAACCCGTCTAGTATGTCCTCTTTTCCTACAAAAGATGCACTCTACATTATCATTCCAAAAACAATCTTCAACTGCATGGTTATTCCTCCCACAAAACCTGCAATTTACAAACATTCCCAATCTAGTCATCCTTGTTCCTCCTTGCATTCAAGTATCCTTATTTCTAGGGTATTGGTTTGAATTTTGGAAGTTTTGGTATGGCATTGGTGAGGTACATTGTGTTTGAGGATACAACTGGTTCGGGTAAGGCTGGTTTTGAGTGTAGGTGTTAATTTGATGAGATATTTAATGGTTGTGAAGCTGATTAGGTGGATGGTTTTGAGCTTGTACTGGTTTTGAATCAAAGGTACTCTGGTTTTGTGTGTAGCTTGGAGGATTTTCTGGTGTTCTAAACCTTTCAGCCTTGAGTTCAAACTCCTCTCCTTCTCTTCTATGGCCATGTCTTTCCTTATGCATTTCTAGGACATTGAACACTTGCTCCAAAGTTACTGATTCCGGATCATTTGAGAATTGCCACTCCACCGGTGCCACACTTGCTTCAAACCTTAATGGCAATTGACTTAGAAACTTGTCCACTAACCTTTCTATGCTTGTACTCTCCCCAAACTCCTTCAGTTGCTGCACCAAGTTCAAAAACTGACCCTTTGCAGCTGACACAGTCTCCTCATCCTTCATAGAAAAATTTTCAAAGCTCCTCAAAATTGCTTGTTTCTTCAGCCTTAAGGTTTGAGCTGATCCAACATACTCCATCTTAAGTGCATCCTATAGTTCTTTGGCACTCCTACAGCTTGCATTCCTCAGCAAAATGGACTCACTTACCACTGATCTCAAGAAAACCAAGGCTCGGAAATCTCTATCCCTGTCTTGATTCAACCTTGTCTGATCTGCTTGTATCGTGACTCCATGCTCTTTTGCTACTCCTTCAGTGACTACACTCCAACAGTCACTGATCCTTAGGCAATCCTCTACTTGAATGGCCCATGCCTTATAGTTGTCTCCTGTCAACACCGGAATGTTTGCCTGCACATTTTGCAAGTTCATCATCGTCGGATTCACACCTGTCATTGTTCAATTTGGTCCAGACTACGTGAACCGTGATGCTCTGATACCACTTTTGAAGATGCGCCTCCAGAAGCTGAAGATAGCACCTTCCCTATGCAACCTGTCGAGCAAGAATGTTGGTTGAGGCAAAATATTGAACACCTTCTCCACTGTTCACTCCAACTTCAGCTAGTTGAATAATGTTGCCAACTCTGTTCTCATATTTGTAATTAGAATGTAGAATATATCTCCAATGAAATGTAACTCGAACTCCTCTCACAAATTGATGTTTTGTATGGTGAAAGATCGGTGTATTGAGAAAAGGTTGTGTCTATCCCTTTAAATCTGAAAAACAAGACTTCTGAATGTAAACTATCAATTTTGTATATGTTCTAACTGAGCTACTCACTTTCTCAGAACTAAAACCACTTCTGGACTCAAACTAAAAGGACAATGCAGGAAAATCATGTGAAATAAATTGAATGTTGTGTATTGATGAATTTTGCTCTCACTTTCATATGCTAAGATCAAGGAATCAAACTTCAGGTTTTTTCCAGCAAGACAGAAACTATTACTACTATTTTTAACTTCTAAAGATCAACTTCTGTAAAAACAAAATGAACACAATATGAAGAGTGAAACTAGTACTAAACTCTTGTATTGATGTTGTTTTGTTAGAATTTTTCCTTACAGCCACAAAACAACAATGATCATGAGCTTTATATCAGCTCCAACTTTCTAATATAACTTGGAAGATAACTAGAGAACAAAAGCATAATCTGATGAGCAATAACTAAGCTAGTACAATCTTTTCCTAATTTGCAAAATCATAAAAAGCAATTCTCTTTGTCTTTTTCATAACTGAATCTGATATTGGCAAGACATTTAAAACTTGCTATAACATGATTTGAGGGATAAAAGCTAGCCTAGGACAAAAGTTCTTCATTTGGCAAAACATAAAAGTGATCAAATTGGCTTTTTGCAAAAATAGGGTCTGATATCTTCAGCTGCTGCATAATTCTTCAGGAGACAATGCTGAGATCCAAATCCGATTGTCAACTATGGGATGGAAATGCTTTAGCTTCATGCATTTTGATTAGCTCTAACTAAACTTGACTTTGCTAATTAAACTTCTTGAAATTTACTTCAGACTTTTGCTGGTTTTTTCTTCCAACTCTGCACTTCTTTGTTCTGTTCTTCTTTAAGCTACATTCTTCAAGGTTGTTTTCATTCTTTGTTTTCCTTCCCTATTACATTGAATTTCCTTCATCAGAGTTTGATCTTCATTCTTCTGACCTTGATCTTCATTGCTTTGATCTATACAGCCCCGAATTATACTTAAAATCATCATTTCCAATCTCCACCTACATTTGAGCTCTTTCGGCCTTCTCTTTAACTTCTTCTTCTTCCTTATCTTCATTGTCATTGCTAGCTCCTCCACTAGTTTCAATACTTCAGGCTGTGCAGGACAACTCAATTCAACAGTAGTCACTACTCAATGTTTCTTTTGCGCAGTCCTTTTTTCTCTGAAGAATCTCTAATATTATAAATTGAAACTAGAAAAGCAGAGATGGAGACTAACCTTGCAACTAACCTAACAAGGCGAAAGCAGGAGTTGGAAGCTATAATGTCATCGACAGAGACTGACACGATTCTTGGTGAAGCTGAAGTGAAAATGCAAGAACTGAAGGATGCTAGGTCGCTGGTTGAAGTTGCATCGCGATGCAAGAGCTCAAAAGTGAGATCAAAATTTTCTATTGTGGCAATTTTTGAATATGAATAAGGCCTTGATTTTGATTGGATTATTGTGTTCTAGGAGTTTCTAACAGTATAGATGATATAATGAAGCAACTCAAGAAGTTGAAAGATGAAAAGATAAAATTAAAGGTACGACTGTTACATGTTCTGGCTTGTGGTTGCATCTGTTGCTTAGGCTTATTTGTAATTTGTGATTTAGACTTTGGAAGACAACTATGAAAGTACACTCCAGGATGAAGCCAGAGAATTGGAACAGCTGTTGAGTAAAAGGAATATTCTTCTTGCCAAACAAGAGGTGTTCTCAAACCAAATTAGGGAATTGGGTCCGTTGTCATTAGATGCTTTTGAAATGTACTACTTCCCTTGAACTTTAGCTTCTTCATTTCGTCTTCTCGATACGTAATGAGTGATTTGACTATCCTTAACGGATGCCGATAATTGTTGTTACTAGGAATTTTAACTTCTCATAAATGAGCCTTTTTTAATTATCTTATAACTTGCATGATTTTTGTCATCGTTTTTTTTTTTGAAAATAAGGAGGTTTTATTACTAAGTATCAGATAATAAAACATGCCTTACAAAGTTGGGTGGGTTATCATTCCACTCACCAACGTTTCCAATAACTCTAGTTGCCTGAGCTAATGAATGTGCAACTACATTTGCCGTTCTTTTGATCAAATTAAAACAACACTGCCCATGGAAATTTGCTCCAATACTACGAATTTCTTCAATAAGAGCTCCAAAAGAAGTGTAGTCAGCTGACACCCCACTATATAAAGCTTGAAAAACCTCCTGACAGTCCCCTTCTATGATAACCTGGGTCCACGACTTGTCCATTAACCAGTTAAGCACTTCTTTTACTGCTATGGCTTCTGCTGTTTTCGGAGAAAAAGTTCCAGTGATAATGTTATTTTTGGTCGCTAGGAAAGATCCCCTATCATCTCTGACTACCCTTGCAATACTAGTGCCAGAGTCACCAACATCAGTTGCCACGTCAGTATTAATTTTGATCCAACCTGCTTCTGGTTTGGCCCATTTCTGTAATACTTGCCCACTATCTTGCGGCTGCTTTGTCTTTTGGGCATTTTTCCAAGTATCTAGTGTGCAA
>JAOTAX010046410.1:0-10609 GCA_025629825.1 Erythroxylum guanchezii | reverse complement strand
AAAAAGTTACAAAATGAAAAAGGAATTTCTATTGCTGGAATTAGAAGTGATCATGGTGGTGAATTTGAAAATGAAAATTCAGAATATTTTGTGAAGAGAATGGAATTTTCCATAATTTCTCTGCTCCTAGAACTCCACAATAGAATGGAGTTGTAGAAAGAAAGAATATGATGATTTAGGAAATGGCAAGAACCATGCTTTATCAAATGAATCTTCCTAAGTGTTTCTGGGCAGAAGCTATAAATACAGCTTGTTATATTCAAAATAGAATACTTATGCGGCCTTTGTTAAATAAAACTCCATATGAGTTATAGAAAGGAAGGAAGCCTAATATCTCTTACTTCTATCCATTTGGTTGCAAGTGTAGTATATTGAATACAAAAGAAATTTTAAATACATTTGATTCTAAGATCAATCCAGGAATTTTTCTAGGATACTCATTATCATCTAAAGCTTATAGCGTTTATAATCTTGCTTCTAAATCTGTTGAAGAATCTATCATGTCAAGTTTGATGATAGTTCTCAAACAATTAGAAGAAATGATTTTGATAATGAAACCCCATCAGTACCCTTGGTTGATAATGAAGATGTGTCACCATCAAATACTCCTCTAGATAAAGTAGAAGATATTCTTGAAAAACCTTAGTCTGAAAAAGGACTGGAGATATAAATCTTCTCATCCAGAAAATCTGATTATAAGAGAAACTTCAGAAGGTGTGAGAACTAGGTCTAAATTCAGAAGAGAAGCAAATGTAGCTTTTATTTCTAAAATAGAGCCTAAGAAAATTGATGAAGCTATTTAGGATGAAGCTTAGATTTTAGCTATGCAAGAGGAGCCGAACCAATTTACAAGGAATAAAGTTTGGACTTTAGTTCCTAGACCCTCCAAAAAGTCTATCATAAGAAGCAGATGGGTTTTTAAAAATAAACTAGCGAGTCAGGTAGGGTAAGTCGTAACAAAGCTAGATTAGTAGCTCAAGGCTACAATCAACAAGAAGGAATAGACTACAATGAAACTTATGCTTCTGTAGCTAGATTAGAAGCTATTAGGATTTTGTTTGCATATGCTATTTGTCATGATATAAAACTGTTTCAAATGGATGTCAAAAGTGCTTTTTTGAATGGTTTTAAAGATGAAGAGGTTTATGTAAAGCAACTTCCTGGTTTTGAAGATTCTAAGAAACCAGATTATGTCTATAGACTTCATAAAGCTTTGTACGGTTTGAAACAAACTCCTCGAGCTTGGTATGATCGTCTAAGTTCCTTTTTGATTGAAAATGATTTTAGAAGAGGACATGTAGATAAGACTTTATTTAGAAAATGTATTAAGAATGATTTCATCATAGTACAAATATATGTTGATGATATTATTTTTGATGCAACTTCTAAAAAGCTATGTTCTAGTTTTGAGAATCTGATGAAAAGTGAATTTGAAATGAGCATGATGGGTGAATTAAAATTCTTTCTTGGTTTACAAATTAAGCAGATCGAAGAAAAGATTTTTATTCATCAACATAAATATATCAAAGAATTGTTGGTTAAATATGGAATGGAAAAAGTGAAACTTATGTCAACTCCTATACATCCTTCAAACCTTTTATCTAAGGATGAAGCAGGTAAGAAGGTTGATCCCTTTTTAGAGGAATCATTGGTTCTTTAAGTTACCTTATAACAAGCAGACCTGATATTCTGTTTAATGTCTGTTTGTGTGCAAGATTTCAAGCAGATCCTAGAGAATCTCACTATATTACTGTTAAAAGAATTTTGAGATATCTATCAGGCTCTACTGATCTTTGATTAATGTATGAGAAAGGGAAAGATTTCAGGTTAATTGGCTATTATAATGATGATTATGCTGGAGATAGGATTGATAGGAAGAGTACAAGTGGAGGCTGTCACTTTCTTGGCCATAATCTAGTCTCTTGGTCAAGTAAGAGGCAAAGTTCAATTGCTCTATCTGCTGTAGAAGCTGAATATAAGTCAGCTGTAAGCTGTTGCTTACAAACATTATGGATCAAGTATCAGTTAGAAGATTATTCAATACATGAAGAACAAATCCCAATTTTCTATGACATCACAAGTGCTATCAACCTATCGAAGAATCCAATACATCACTCGGGGGTAAAGCATATTAAAGTTAGACATCATTTCCTACGAGACTATGCACATAGGAAGATCGTTAATCTACAATTTGTTGAGACGAATCATCAGTAGGCAGATTTCTTCACTAAACCTTTGAATGAAGAAAGATTCAAAGAAATTAGACGAAACTTGAATATGGTAGTGTTGAGTGACCAATCGTCTGACACGTCATGACCCAGATGATTTTCTTAGTAAAGAAGATAAAAAGTCGTAAGTTTTCAAAAAAACATTAACGATCACAAATGGAGCAATCTATGATTTATAGAAGACATGTTGATTTCGATTCTTTGAAGAAGAACCAGATGGACATTGAACCAGAAATTGATGCAGTGGGATGGAAAAATTTCTTTCAGGTTCATGAAATAGTCTATCTGAATGAAGTATATGAGTTTTGGAAGAATGCAAAAGTAATAGATGATATTTTAGTATCAATGGTGGATAGATTGTCGGTTATTGTGACACTGGAGTTAATCGAGAAAGTGAATGTTCATGTGTTGGAACAAAGCTGTCTCATAACACAAGATGGATGACTCAAGTTAATGTAGAGAAAGCACAAATCAATCGACAACTTTATGGAAGTAGTGACCCAAAGGAAAAGAAGGCGTCAACTCTTGTTCCAAAGGCTAGGGTTCTACATGCACTACTTTTTTATTGTGTTCTTCCAAGAACAGGCTCGAAGAATGTTGTGATGACGATAGATGAACAATGCTTGTTTCATCTACTCAACCATCAACCTATAGATCTTCCACACTTAATTTTAAGTTACATGATGAAGTTGAAGAGAGATTCTAATGCCTTACCATATGGCATGCTGTTAACAAGGATCTTTAGAGATTCTAGAATTTTTCTTAATAGAGGAAACATAATGAAGATGAATATAAAAAGCTTCATTAATGCATCAACTGTCTATATAATGGGTTTGAAGACTAAAGAAAAGGAGGATACAAATTCTATGTCAAAAGCAAGGACTGAAGGGGAGCGTATTGTCAGACGCAGCTTGAATGTTACACCCGCAAGAAAGACAAAACCTCAATCCATAAGAAGAATATCTATAGAAGAAAAGAAGAATAAATCGTAAGATGAATTAATGAAAGCTAAGACGATTTCACATAGAGAAGAAAGCCAGATGAAACAGTCTGTCAAACAAGTGTCGTTGAAAAGAAAGGGGGAGACACTTCATTCCGAGAAATCCAAACAATCAAGAAGGTCACCAAGATTATTAACCCTACGTTAACAAGAACAGAAGAAAGGGAAAGATTTGACTCTTGGTGAAGATTTTGGAAAGACAGAGAAAGAACCACAGGCTACTAGATCTTTGGTCTTAATTTTACAAGATCAACCAGCAAAATTGACTAAAGAAACAGAAATTAAGAGGAAGTTAGTGTTTGAAAGGATGAAACCTCAACAATAGTCTACTTCTACACCGGTAGAAGAAAGTAAGAAGCTGAAGATTAGTCAAAAAAAGATACTTCAATTGATGTTCAACAAAAGACAAAGTCAGTTGAACACACTTCAGCACATCATAATCCTTCTCAACCTATCAGAAAAGAGGATTTAAGACTGAAGGGGATTGAAGAACCTGTACCTGTTAGAAGTAAAAGCTCAATTATTATTAGAGAATTGTTGAAAAGGTTAGTCAATGTACAAATCAAACCAATACTGATCAATAATCGATCAATACATCTTTTAAGTCATGGAGAGAAAAGATTATATGGTGTTCTGTGAGATGAAAAGTCAGAACCATATCCAATGGAGATGACCAAGGATCGATATACTATTTACCCAATCACAAATAGAACATTAATTAAGATTATACCATATATACAACCAAGACCTTCAAACATTGTACGCAACGAAGACAAAGGGAAAAAGAAGATGTATCCTGAAGGAAATGTAGATGATCTTACAGAAGATCAGATACAAGCAGTTGTGAGGAATATAGATGAGGCATGTAATGCAGCTCAACCTAGATGAATCTATGTTCCACATCATATTTCAAAACCATTAGGAAGTCAGTATGGACGCTTTACCACAGATGCAACTTTCCAAGTAGTTGGAAGAGTGACTAAAGGACAGTACAGAACTATCAAAGTTGAAGGTATTAGTTTCAACTTAGAGACTTTTGTGCATCTAATCATGCACTTTAGACCTTTGAGTTTCATATCTTCAATTAAGGAAGTATTATACCTTCTTGGAAAACCAGTTCCCAAACTACCTAGACCTGATGACCTTGATCTCCCAGCAGGCAAATAATCATTTAGACCTCCTGTTATCAAAATCATAGAATTAGATGTTTTACCTTCAGAAATATCTGTTACTACAAACTTCCATCCACTGAGAACACCTTAATAGGATTCTACCATTGGGTTGGAAGAAGTTAGTCACACACAGCAGAGGAGTCAGGAAGCCTTAGTAAAGGAAATTGAAGAAATTTATACTAAGGTTGATGATCTGAGTGAATCAGTGGGTGATCTACATGAGGAAGTAGCTTATCTACGAGTTTCTATCAAATAAGACCTCAAGTTGATCCGCACTGATATGCAATGAATGTTTTCTAAAATCATGAAGCATCTTCGGTAAAGTTTTTTTTATTAATAACAAATAGGGGGAGAAGAGAAGAAGCAGAAGAAAGATTAGTACATGGGGAGACCCGAGATAAGAAGAAGAAGATAGTATTGACTACAAGTTTTTTTTACATATGTATAGTTTTTTTACATGTGTATATCTTTTGTTGTCGTCTTATTCGCTATCTAAATAATATTTGGTTAATCACTTTTATCTTTCTAAAATTATGATCACTTGTTATCATCAAAAAGGGAGAGATTGTTAAGTCAAGAAGACTTTACGTCTATTAATTTTGGTGACAATCACATAATAATAATATTAGAAATAAAGGAATTGTTTTGATTAGTGTGTTAAGCGTGCAGCAAAACACAGAAGAAGCGAAAAAACACAGAAGAAGCGCAAAATACAGAAGAAGCAGAAAAACACAGAAGGAGCACAAAACACAGAGGAAGTGGAAAACACAGAAGAAGCACAAAACACAGAAGAAGTGAAAAAACACATAAAAAGCGGAAAAATACAGAAGAATCGTAAAACACAGAAGAAGTAGAAAGCACAGAATAAGTGGAAAACACAGAAGAAGCAGAAAAACACAGACGATATAGAGATAAAGATACTTTAGTACGTCGGACGGTTAGTCAGTTGGAGTTAGTTACTGAACTCAACTGAATAACGGTTTCTACAAGAAACAAGAAATAGTTATCAAGAAGCAGTTGAAGACTTAGGCTATAAATACTAGTCGTAGTTGAAGACTGAACAACTTTTCTTTTGAACTTTTGATTTTCAACTTATAGCTTTCAAGTTATCACTTACAAAGAAAAATTCTGTATTCAAAGTGCGATACACGAGAGGAAACTCTACTGTAACAAAAAGCTCACAATATCTTTCTAATGAGAGAAAGGAAAGGCTAAGAGCCTGAAGAGGCTAAGATAGCAAAAAGAATACTTGCTGTAAGAGACCTGAAGAGGCTTTGAAAGTGGAAAAGAATACTTATAAATTAAGAAGTGTAGTGAAATCTTAGATGAACTCTGAGGACTGGACGTAGCCCAAGGTTTGAGGTGAACCAGTATAAATTTGCAATGTCTATCTTCTAACTCTTCACTTTAATTTCTCTTGTTCTTAAACAAGTATATAGAAGTTATTTGCGATTTAATCATGTAGCTATTTTTGGTATTCATTTAATAGTTTGAAAAAGTTATTTTCAAGAAATATCAAAAGTTTTTGTATTCACGAAAAGAATACATAATTCAACCCCCCTTCTTGTTCATTTTGTATATTGTACGTGAATTCTATATTAACAAGTGATTTACTTCACAATCCAGGTTTAGAACATTGGCAAGGGCTAAAAGGGGTTCTCAGATATTTATCTGGAACCATCAACTACGGACTATGTTTTTATAAAGCCGAACTAACTAAATGCAATTACTTGTCTCTATATGGTTATGTGGATGCAGATTATGCAGCAAATAACAGCCCAAGAAAGTCAATTTCAGTATACATTTTCACATTATCAGCAAACACAATTAGTTGGAAATCACAACAACAATCAGTAGTGAGCTTATCAACCACAGAAGCAGAGTATTATGTAATCACTGAAGGTGTAAAGGAGCTAACATGGCTATCAGGCATATTAAGAGAAATCAACATCGACACCACAAAACCAGTTATACATACAGATAGTCAGAGTGCTTTGTACCTTAGTAGTGATCTTGTGCTCTATGAGAAATCGAAGCATATAGATGTGCGACTCCATTTTGTAAGAGACTGAATCGCAAAAGGGGACTTCAACCTGGAGAAAATCACAAGAGAAAGAAATCCATCAGACTTTGGGAATAGGGTTTTAACTCAAAAGAAATTCACTTTCTGTAGGGATTACTTATAGATAAGTGAAACCCTATGAAATTGACGGTAAAATCACCATATCTCACTAGGGTGGCGAAAACTAGGGTTTCAAATTCTCAAATCACTCTCAGATTTTTGGGTCAAAGTGAAGATTGATGGAGAAGGAGGGAATAATGTGATGGAAATCACCTATACTCCACCAAACCACACTCAGAATCTACAAAAAAATAGATGAAAGATGAAGAACAAAAGGTGAGTGTGTGAGCAGTGTCTGAAGGTGTCGAAGAAAGAAAGAGAGAGAGGCTCTCAAATGTTCTAATCAAACAGAGACAAAATGGGTTAGCTTCAGACATACCCATGAGAGACACACATCAAAACACAAGTCAGAAGCATAAGACTCAAAGCACTATTGTATTACAAACTTCAGAAGACAATTAAATGTAGCTTCAGACAATACAAAATGCACAGTAGAGGATGGTTCATTAATAACTCATGTGGGAGGCATATGGCATGCATTTGATCCATGCAAACTCAACCGAAGAGCAACTCCCTTCTTCACCTATAAAAGAAACAACTCAAGCATCAGACAGAGAACTAACATACACAAAGAATTCATCTTTCACATTTCACATTGTATTCAATATTAGAGAGTGTAAGAATTAGAGTGAAGAGTTTAAGAGTGTGCTAGAGTACTTACCATTGAGTACTAGGAGAGTTGAAGACTCTTGCAAGTGTTGTGAATAACAATCATCTCTGTAAACGGTACTCTTCTTCTTCCATACGAGTTGAAACCACAGAAAGTGGGAACCTTAGATGTAGATAGCATTGAAGCTATCAAACTAAGTAAAAAGTTGTGTGATCTTTACTTTTCTGCACTTCATATTATCTGCAAAATTAACTTCTTTATCATTCTTGTTTGAAAAAGAATAGCAGTGCAACACATCTATCCTAACAATTAGAACCAAACATTAACTATGAAGAAGCTTCTAACCAAGAAGAGTAAGGAAAAGCCAGGAGAGAAGACATGACAATGATAGAAAAGAACAAGACTTGGTCACTAATCAAGAAACTAGAAAAATAGAAAGTGTTAGGTGTCAAATGCGTTTATAAGATCAAACTAAACTCTGATGGATCGATCACGAAATGGACTTTTAAATTTTTTTTTGCTCGTATTATAAGACATGAAATTATAAGAACGTTGATAGTCTTATCAAGACACAATGGATAAAAGTTCTTTTATATGTTGAACAAGATCAAACTAAACTTGTGGCCAATAAGCACAAGGAAAAACTTGTTATCAAACGTTGTTTCTAAGAGTGGATGTCTTTAAAACCTTTCTTTTATCACAAGACATGAAATTATAAGCATGTTAATAACCTGATCAGCTCACAATGACAGAAAACTGTGCCATAGTGGATATATGTTGTATTCTAGGCGCCAAGATTATCATATTGAATCAGAGAAAATGAATGTCGATGTCTGCACTCCATTAATGGAATGAACACCTAAATTTGCTCATTATAAAAAAGTGAGCCTAAAGAAATGCCGGTGATTAATCATATTTATATGTGCACCTTTTCTGTTTTCTTTTTTACAAATTCGGTTTCTGTTTTGATTTTTCCATGAGATGAATGGTCTGCCACCATTTAGAGACAGATTGAATTTATATTCGTAAGAAAAAGATAGGGGATACATGGTAAGGAAGTCAAGAGATATCTGCACTGATGTTCTTTTTGTTTTGTCAGAAAACGCGCTCTGACGAAAAGAAAAATACAAAAAGTTGCTGGGTTTGATGTAACGCCAAAGTAAAATTTTACTTCTTAATGGAATTCTTTTTTTACTACGTTGCTCCGCATACTTTACCTGCCAGAAGAACAACACTAGGTCTCTACATTTCTTACCCTCTCAAAAGGATAATCTCATTTAATCAGTTGAGACCTTTCGCCAGTCAACTTCTATCCAATATCAAGTTGGTATTGTGGAATTGCCTTGGACAATGTCTCCAAACAAATATAGAAATTCAATTGTTTGCTGAATTCTTAATGATGAGATGGAGGACATTGCCATGTGATCTTCTACCAGCTCTTTCGCTCAACAAATCCTGACCAGAAGACCTGTTCTGCTGTACATTAATGAGATCACTCTGCATCACTAACCCACATTTCAGAATTGCCTCATCCCATTTCATTTCACATTGGTTCTTGCCAGCATGTTCGAGTCCAAAAGCAACTAAATTTGAGGCCATAGACTAATTGTCTAGAGCATTTTCTAATACAATATCGACTTTCATTACCCCCCAGTCCTTTTCCATTGTTTTGTTGGTCCAAATTGTCTTATCCTTTCCCTGTAGGACATCACGTTACCAATACGGAACAATATCAATTTCTTCAACTCTCCATTTGTTAATTAGTTAGAAGACAGGACCATGTGGAATTTCATGACTTGTGTCTTTAAAACAGTGCACATGCTGATGATTCTTCGCCTCTAGCTTCAGATAGTACAAAACCGCTTCATCTGTAAATAATCAGCCAACATAGTCAAATCCTACTCACCTGCAGTTTTCACTTTTCTACATACTACATACTCTTGACAACTTTACAATCTTCTTCCACACAACTCATTAACAAAAATATCATGGCTATTCGTTTTACTGTAAATGTTGCTAAACAAATACTCCGCAAATCACTTTTGAGAAGTAAAACTGCTCCGGGTACATTAGATGTGCCAAAAGGTTTTTTGGCAGTTTTTGGGGGGGAGATTGAAAAGAGATGCTTTATAGTTCCGGTATCATACCTCAACCAGCCTTCGTTTCGAGATTTGCTTAGCAAAGCTGAAGAGGAATTTGGTTTTGACCATCCAATGGGCGGTTTGACAATTCCCTGCAGAGAAGACACTTTCATCCATGTCACTGCAGGCTTGAGCAGATCCTGAGAGAAAAGAGAGAAACAATTCACAGAAGAATATACAGTTTTTTAAAACAGGAATTTTCCATGTTCTCTTTTTTTTTTTTTGGTTAAAGCCAAAAAGCCTTACGAGACTGGAGAAGTGTTACCACAAAAAAAGTATGGAATCTGCAATGTTTGATTAGGGAAACGTCACAGATTGTACAAACCTTTCCTAACGTTTTTAAAACGTCAGGAAAAGTCATAGTTTTTGGCGACGTATTAAAACGACGCGGATTTGGAGAAATAACTGAGACGTTTTATTATTAAAACGTGGCCAAATAAATATCACGATGTTGTTGTGAAGTAAACGTCGAGGAAGTGTTGGTAAAGAAATTAAAAATCAGTCATTTAACGTTTGGGTTTCAAAGTTGTCTTCAATCTCGCACGCCTCCCAATACGTTCTCCTATTCTCTGCGCTTTCTCAATGTTTACAGACCACTTGAAATCTCCCTTTCAACGTCGCCGCCCTTGCATGCAGAATCACTCGTTGTCAATAGCTTCAATTCTCTTTGCCTTTTCTTTCAAAGTTTGGGTATCTAGCTCTTTCCTTTTTCCTTCAACAGCACGCTTCAGTTCTCCATCTCAAAATCACGCGTCCTCTGCGCTGACGGCCAGATTCTTAAGGTATACTTCAATGCCCATGCATTATGTTATTCCTATTTAATTTGCAAAATTTCGAACCTTTCTCTAGTGGGTCTTGGTTATTCGACGCACATTAATGAAATAAACTTGTCTTCCAAGGATTTGCTAGGCCAAATCCAAAAATTAAATCAAGTCCAAGCACTAAACGGTTCTTCCATATATATAGTTTATCTATTTTTATGCCTTACCTGTTCCATAGATGGAACACCGAGTTTATCATTAATATTTTTGATTTTCTGTTTTGATTTTCAAATTTGGTATAAACCTTGTTTTAATTCGTTGATTAAACCAAATTTCAATTATTTCATGTGCAGGCTTGAATTGGTTGAACATTTGTAGCGCCCCCTTACCATAGAGTACCTACCGGAACGTCCGTAAGTTATTCCGGTACATATCCTATGATAAGAGACCACTACTGACAACCACCACTAAACTCCCCATGGCATCACAATAATAAAACAGAAATAAGAAATTGG